>CAJNOQ010000311.1:0-55386 GCA_905250885.1 Didymodactylos carnosus | reverse complement strand
CTGCAGCCATGAAAGAACTTTTTAAAAACTCGCTCCATGTTTTACCTTTGGTACCCATCGAAAAAGTTCTTTCATGGCTGCAGGAAGAGGTTTTCAGCTCGGCCTGTTTTCACCGGACTACAATTGGTCTGGGCTACAATATGTGATATGTTACAACATGAAATTCAAAACTCCGTTTTTGCTTGAAATGCAGGTCCTATGGAGAAAATTCGAGTAAAAATTCGATATCTGAACAACAAAGCTGATTGCGCCCGAACCAAGTTGGAATTCTTCACAGCCCATGGTGACCTACATTTTCAAAATAGTCCTATTCAAAAAGGCTTTTAGCATGTCAAGAGGTTCCCTCGTAAGTTATAATAAAGCGGTTATTTACGGTTACGGTTAACCGTTCGACCGGTTATGATCGGTTACGGTTAACGGTTATGATCGGTCACGGTTAGCGGTTAATAACCGTAACTGTTGCATGCCTAAATAGTAGCAAGGTAATTTCTTTTTTTTCTTCGTCTAACCTAATATTGTTGAAACTTGTAGAAAATGAGAAATATAGATCTAATGATATACAAAACATTCAACAACCACATATCGTCTTTCTCGAAATCTTTATTAATTAAACAATAACGATTTATGAAACCTTCTTAGTGTCTAATCTTTTCATCAGCTTAAAGGTGAGAGAGCATGGTCTTTCTAAAATCGATATTCACTATCTGGAACTACGGTACACTTAAAGAAAACGTTAAAAGTATACGCAGGTTGTTTTCGCACTTTGAAGCATACGATCTTGTAAATTTGCTAAAATAGAGTATAATTCGAGATCAAGCGTAATTTGCTAAAGAACTCCCAAAACACAATTTTCGAAAAAGATTTTGAAACAGAAAGAGCAACACTCTAGCTATCATCACTCACCAGTTATTCACAAAATAGCCATGCTCACTGCTTTTATGGACAGACAATAGAAGGGATTGAGATAAATAAGTTCATTTAGAAGAATACTCAGCTACGAGGTCTTTAAAAAACGTTGTAACCAACTTTTTACAGACTAGTCTGCTCTTTTTCAATTAGACGTAAGCGTATGAACACTAAGGGATTATTCGCATTTTTATTACACCTCAGTAACTATTAGCAATCTCGAGATAAATTTAACGTCTTTCGATAAAAAAATGTTTAGACTACGTAAGCATACGTCTTTTCCACATTTAACCTCTTTCATTAATTTAAGTACGTGCTTTTTATCCTCTCCTGTATGTTTTACTTTTTTATCTTTATTTAGAGTTGTCCAAAGCCTTGATTTTTGACTTATTTTGCGCGCTCAAATCTAAATAGAATCTCTCTTTTTTACTCACAAATTACTAATATTTATTTTCACTGTCAGATAGACTCACGACAGGTACAGAAAATTTTAAATTTTTGTTTTGTCAGATGTTTTCATAATGTACTTTTGTACGTATACAAACATCGAGAAAAGTTTTTTCCACCTTTTTAATCTCTTTTATTGCTTATGAACATTACGATGGTGTCTGTATATGCAAATCTTTTTCTCTTTCATTCTGTACACTGCCTGTTATACGTGAAGAAAAAAAGAAAACAAATGTATCACTACGTGCATCGCATATAGAAACACAGAAAGAAAGTGAGGAGTACTTTTAGAAGTTCAAAATATTTCAAACACAAACAGAAAGTAAACAATCTTTTAAATTAAAAAATTTAATAACGTAAACAATTTTTTAAATCCAGTTATCCAGGTTTCGTCAGTTTGTTATCCACTCTTTATATAATGACTATAAAATTACTTTGTGAGTTTTTCTCTTCTGTAATTTTCTTTTTCCGCAGGATATACAACAAATTATAGTGAAGATATAAAACTTACGGTGTGGTTATAAATGAAACGACAAAACGGTCATCATGCAATTTGGTAACAGTACCTTAAAAAAAAAGAGTACTTAGCCTACATAATTAATGCTTGTTACTTAAAAACGTCAAAGGCGCCTCGAAGAACTAGAGAAAGTTTTAAATCGGTAGTGAATTTTACAAACAATGCTTAGTGAGTTAGAGCAATGTTTTTGTTTGCCAATATTCAGAACGCGAATAGATGTACCACAAGAGAGTAAATTGCTATCAAATTTGCAGCATACTCAAAAGCAAGGAGCAGTATCTTTTCCCTCTTCCGAAAGTCGCAGCCTTTGTGAAGAATATTTACTTATATCGTTGAATACATATGGTGTATCTGAGGTTCCACTCATACAAATTATTCTTGCTTTACGAAATGACGTCCAATAATTGGCCATAATTGGTGCTGAGCCGATATCATTCTAAAATAATAAACGAGTATAAAGTTGTAAATGCTTTGTTAAACAAGATATTTCACTTACTTTACAAACTCTTCCAACACGTGAATAGATATGAGACAAAGCAGGTTCGTATGATTTTTGTTCTTCGGCTTTTTCACGAAAGAAAAAGTAGATGTAAGAACCAATATCGAATGAATCAATAAATTCTGGAGCTAAAAATTTAAAACATTAATATATGCAGATGAAAACGTAAAAGATCGCATACCACTAAGCCAATCAATATCGTATTGCGGTGTTCTCATATATTTGATGGTGCCGTCATCAGACGGTGGACGATAGATAATTGGTTCCGTTTTGGTATAATCCATAACAGCTCCAGAATAGATAAAACCATAACTCGAAGGATTACCATTATCTAGAAAAAGTAAGATATCTATACAGTATGGGAGAACTACTAATCATCTTTTCACTAAATACCTGACCATAATGCCGTATTGATGTGTCGAGGATCACGTGAACAATAACCAAAACCCTCTTTAGCTGGAAGTTTTTCAGTTAAATCAGGCTAAAAGAATAAATGGTTCTCAATATACTTCCTTAGAGGTTGCTGATTGTTACTCACATTAAAATAATAAATTTTTGGTGAAAATGCATTTGTTGAACAAACGAACAAATCATTATATTTCGTTTTCCGTCTCAATAAGACACGTACATGATTTTCGCAATCAAATGCCTAAATAATAACGAACACATTTCAAAGTTGAGAATACATTCCTCAAAAACAAACAAACCTGATTCAACGAATGAGATAAACATTTTTGAACTTCGTCACGCTTTGATGGTATATCAACAGATTTGTAGAGCTACACACACACAGAAAGAAATTAATCGATTAAAAAAAGAGAAATATTCAACCCAAAACCAACTTACTGGACTCGATCGATCTTCAATATTATCACGATTTAATCGCAAAAGAAGATTTCTATTTTGTAGAACAAAGGAAAAAAGAATTATTATTAGTCAACTCAGTTCCACAAGAAAAACTTACTGAGCTCCAACGTAAAGACTATCTTCATCCAATAAAATATGCCAGTAATAGTTTAATCCCGATGAATATTTACGAAGTGCTGAAATAATAGAGAATAATAAACACTAGATTGAATAAAGAATATTTTTTTTCATGAATAAATGAATACTAACATGCAGGTGTAAACGATGGAGTGGGAATTGATTGTGAATTACATAAAGCTAGCAAGAAAAAACTAATTAAATTATAATAAATAATAAAAGAATATTGAAAATTCATCTAAAATTTCAAAACATTTACGATTAGCCATACTAGTTACATCAATATTCTTTAACTAATAGAAAGTAAAACAGATGTGATAAATGATGTAAGAATTAAACCGATTAGTTAAAGATAAGAACTGAAACTAATACAATGGACAACAAATTAAGAAAACAATCAACTTATTAGATATCACCAAGCTAAAAATTGAGATGAATGTTTTTTTTAAGTGTCCACAACACTTTTTATCCTCTCTTCTTTAACCAATAAACAATAAATAAAAATCTTGTGTTCGTACGATGATTATATTAACCACACTTTTTAAAAGAAAAGCGATGTATGATACATTTTTACTTTTAACACTATCATAGAAGAGCGAATACCCGATGACTTCAAATTTGATACTAACGGAAGAACTGAGTTTTCAAATCTTTGTCCTAATAAGATATCGTTTTAATGATTCGATATATGAAACACTAGTATCTTATTTTCTTCTACAAACACGCTGACCTTCTCTCTAAGAAAGAAAGGTGAATTTGCGTAACCTTTTCTAATGAAGTCAATCAAACTCCATCCATTATGAACTAAATGATAGAAAAATATTTTCATGTACTTGCTTGTACGCTACTAGCTGTCATGTTGGTCTTTGATATTACATATATCTCGTTCTACATTTCAGCCTGATAATTTTCCTGAACTTCAACTAAACACAAGTTGAACGATGACTAAATTGATTAATTAAAAGATTAAAATTTGCCTGTTTAATATCATATTTAAAATTGCATTACATACAAATATAATGCATATTGGTAAAGGATGAATAGATATAAATATAGACAAAAATCAGAAATAAAATCATTCTATCTATATTAACAAGAAAAAAAAATGGGAAAATTCTCCTTACTAACCTAAGCATTAGATTCAACATTACTTTTATCAAAATAAAATAGTTTAACAGGAGTTTTTATCCAATATAAATAAAAAAAACTAAATAGAGTAAAGAGAGATGAACACTGTTTCAAAACTATTCATTGTCGTTATCAACAAATAAAAAGTATCGAAAAAAAACTAAAATCATCAAAATATTTATGTACAATCTATATCTGAATAGTTTTATATATACAATGAAAGCCTTAAATATCTGTATAATAGGCTAACTAGAGTGGAGATAATATTGCCCAAAACATGACTATATGTAAAATGTTCATTCTTATATCAATTATACACTGTGATTATTCCCACCAGTCTTTATTGGTAGTTGTTCGCAAGAAAATTCGTCTAAAAAGATAAAACAAAGATCATAAAAGAACATATTCGAATAGACTTTAACTCAGTCGAGTTTTTCTTGTTATTCGATAATTTTCACAGTGTTTTTACCAAAAAAGAAATAAAACTGACTTAGAATCAGTAAAATCTAGAGAAAGGCTTAATTCCAAGATGAGTATGTAGCACAAGATACTTTTTGCTTACCGGTATTGATTGTATGCTTTCTTTTGATTAGTATTTCATCTGCACTTATTTTTATTCGTTTAGATTCGTTGTCCGTGTCAGATGAAGAATTTGTCCGAGATGACATAGTATCACTATTTTGTTGATCTCTTTTTGTTCGCCGTCGATGTCGATGTGTGTTTTTCTTTGGCTTTTGTTGTTCGTGTTGATTAACGAATAATAAAATGTTTGTCTTATTCAACAATGAATCGATATTTGCTCCTAACTGAATTTTTTTCTCCATGAGTAATGTTAATAATTGTGTATTGGCAAATGTATTATGTATTAATTGACGTTTAGTAGTTAAAATAGCCAAAATATCATCTTTATGCACTTGTGATAATAGTTTACCTTGTTCCTGTAAAACTTTGATGATGTCTGTTTCTTGTATGACACAATGATTAATTTCAATATCTTCACGACTATCAACAACTGATAGAGTTATTAATAATTGAGCACTGTAATATGTTGCCATAATCAATATTTGAGAACCTGGTAAAGGAGTTACAAAACGATCGAGAGCCAATAATAAATCAGATGTAGCAAAGAGAAGTCCACCTAGATGAAAAGAGTAAATGTAAAACAAATATATGAATAGACAAGATGAAAAATCTTAATAAAATCGTTACAAATGTGCTAAAATGTGTAAAGTAAAAAATTAATTGTAAAATTCTTTGATTTTTTTGTCTATAAACTTGCACTTTGTGTTTCATCAGAATAGGTGACGAGGAGTTTCATAAAAACATACCAAGAAAACTATAAAATCTTGTCCATGTCCATTCTTTATCGTCAAATTTCAACCTTGCTATTGCACGCCAAATCATAATCATTGTTAAAAGTATGTACAGATAAATCTAAATAGAAACGACATGTGATCATTCTGAACCAGAAATATACTCCTGCATAAATTAGCAATAAAAATATCATTTTTTATATTTGTTTATACTTACAACATAAGACAACGGTTTATACAATACTGAAGAAAACATTGCCCAAGATAAAATAACTGGTGCCAGCATAAATGGTATCATTAACAATCGAAGTGGTCTCATTCCATAAGCGGTTGCATAAATTATGTGCGAGATACCAAAAGCCAAAACTCCATGTATAAAAAATCTAAACAAAATGCGTATCATTAATGTTTGTCATAACATCCGTGTGACTTCTATGGATATTTACAGATGATCGAAGACAAGAAATGCATCACCAAGCATTGAGAATACTAAACCGGTCATAATTCTTCTAGCATATGAATATTCAAATCTTAGATTCATTCCATGCAATAAAACAAATAGTATTAACGAGCACATTGGCAAACATTTAAATATTAAATAAAATATATTTGCTTGTTTAGAATTAGCATCGGGAAATAAGACAAAAAATATTGCAACAGTTTTAAAAAATGGTACCAATTTTGGAATTGTTTTACGACAATTATATTTCAATACGGCTGGTAACCTTGTAAACACTGATGATGAGGAAAAAGTTGTTTGCTGAGTACTCGTTATCGTTCGAGCAGTCATTTTAATTTTATTCGAATGTAAATTTCATAATCTAAAACAGAAGCACACAAAATTCATAACAGAAGTTTTCTTCTGCACTAAATCATGAAACAAACTTTCTGATATATTTTAAGTAAAAATAAGCCCGATAAAAGTCGTCTTGTACGATTGTCAATGTAGAAATGCGTACAGTTACCGATTGTTCTTCTTTTCTACGTATTGCTCATTACAAAAACTTACGTAACTCATTATAGACTACCACTTACTGCTTCTATCATTCAAATATCAAGATAAGTACAACTAGGTGAAAGCATACGACAAAGCTACCTTTTATCTATACAGAAAAGAAAACAATCACAGGATCATAGAGTTTGATGTTGTCATACATATTTTATTTATTTTTTTTCGAAATTATATGCTTTTAAAAAACGAAAAAAGAGAAAATCAGTAAATATGCTTCAAAAATCATCTATTAGTATTATCAGTAAAGTTTATATTTTTCTCACAATTTTAATAAGAACTCGAACAATCTTCTGGAATTAGAATGTTGTTGAAAAAAACAACCGAGAGAAATGTTATACAAGTGTTTCATTATTCATTACTCAAACGGAAGCATCAGACGATCAAAGTTTCTTCGTATAATTTCCAGGTGAATTAAAGAACTCCGCTTTGTGTTTTATTCTGTATTCTATTAGCTGTTTTCATATAAAAGATTGAAATTTTAAAAATCTTTATAATATACGCACGTATTTTATAAACAATGGACTAAAGTATAAAAAATGTTGTCATATGTTCCATCAAGGACGTCTTTTGGTTGCATAACAACATACTGATTATGTGGTTTCAAATTCTTACGCGAACAGTTATTTTAATAAGGAATTTCGTCACTAGTTTTTCAGATGGCTGTGTATGGAAAACTAAAACTCATATGTGACAAAATCCAAATCCAATAGAAATTAACCGGTATATTGTACGCGACACGGTAGAAAATTGATAGCAGATGTTATTGTTAAGTAGTAGAAAAACAGAAAACATGACTTCGTTATAGTGGGTCCCAAACATTAGTCCCTACTACGTAGAGCAGGCTCTCCTTTTTGCGTAACTTTCGTTAGAAATGTTCCCACGCATATGCAAATTTGTTTGTCAGCAGGGTGAGAATATGATATGACTAACTTATGGATCATTAACCAATCAAGCAATCCATGCGACATCTGTGATCAAAAACGGCTTGTATGTTTCATTCTCTAAAAGTCTGACGTATAGATAGAATGCAAATAATCGTGATGCTACAGTCATACAAAGGAAGTCATCAGTCGTTCTGAAGTTTCAATCGAGCTTGATATGGTACTGTAATGTCCAATTAAATCTCACCAGTTTCAAAAACGAAAACACTATATCACATCATATGCGCAGCGTGCTATCACCAATTGTATTATGTTATATTAGGCAAAGAAAAGCTTTTTTCTGATGTTAAAATATTTTGGATATTTAGGATATGTTCTAAGTAAATTTTTGGATTGTCTAAATGAAAATTCGTGTCTTAAGCCGTTTGTAGTTGCTCCATAGCGATAAGAGCAGAGCTACAGAATCTACCTGGTTGCTCCGATGGTCGTTGGGGAGGGGGAAACTTATTGATTTGGGGAATTTTTTTGAAAAATTGGACTTTCTTTTTTGCAAAAAGGAGTTCTGTTCGTGGACTATATCGTGGAATTTTCTGACAAACCTTTTCTGTCGAAGAAAAAATTTTCTGCCTCACGGATAGATTCTGCACCTCTGGGTAAGAGTAATTTTTGTTCCAATTCTTCTGTAGGAAGTACCAAGTAACTAAATAACATAAGTCGGAAGATATAATTGCTCTCTATATTCTTATGGAAAAGCAGATCTATTGGTAAATTATCAAGCTTTTCTGTTAAAATTTTGATCAGTTTTTAGTCCGGATTCTCTCTTCAAACTTGAAAATGGTTTCTTCCAGTTATGTATGAACACACAAAAATATGAGTTTGTTGGACAGAATGTCGATAATCTCTAAGTGATTCCTACTTCTTATCCAATATTTCTTTATAAAAATTAAGCTGTATTTTCTCTTTATTTTTTCAGATGATTTTTGATCCACTCTTTTTTTGCACTTTCAGACTATAAATAACAATACCGATGATATATTTATCAAACCCATCGATTTTTGTCAATTATTCTTTTTTGTTCTTTACACGATGGTTTATATTATTTTTGATTTGTGTGAATAATTTTTCTTCCGTTTATTCCGATGTCAACGTGGTACGTTCTCAAACTTTGCGATCAAACCTGCTATTCACATTTATTCATTTACTAATTTTAGTATAATCAATCAGGAAAAAATATTGACGAGTTCGATGATATACAAGCAGATTTCGGACCATTGTTGCCGTATAATGGAATAAAAGTAAGTTGACCAGATCACAAATATATGTTTGTTATTCATGACGTTTCTGTTCATAGGGTTATGTAGTTCTGGCGAATCCAGTTCATGCATGTCAACAAATTCAACCACCACCGAACATTACTAACCACACGGAAACATATACATTTTGGATTGCACTCATTCAACGTGTAAAACCAACGCCAGGTGGAAATGGTTCTTGTAATTTTGATCAAAAAGTTTGTAACTCAGCAAAGATGTCGAAATGCTTATTTCATTAATTCATTGTTGATTTAGGTAATTAATGCACAAAAATATTTTAATGCAGTTATCATTTATAATTATGAAGATAAAATGATAAAAATGAGTGCAGGCGGCAGTGGAAGTATGTGTTTAGAAGTAGAACAACGTATTTGTGTATATTTTCTGATAAATACACATATGTGTGAAGATTCAGAAGACTCTTTTTAGTAGTTTAAGTTTAATAGTATATTGCGTTTATTTTTGATGATTTTTAGAAGTGTTAATTCCAGCTGTTGCTATATCAAAAAGTGACGGCTTAACAATAATTAATCAATACGTGCACAATAAATCTTCAAGTCATACACCATTGTGAGTTTGTCTTTTTTCTTGATTTTATATTTGATAATATTTTCTTATTTTTTTCAGATATTACATAATAATTACACCTGATCAAACATTCAACTTAACATATTATTTGATACCGTTTGCTGCGATTGTCGGTATCTGTCTGTTTGGTTTATGCAGTTTTGTTGTATGTGTAACTACTTATTTCTCTTTTACACCCTGGATATATCAGTGTACATTTGCTTTCTTTAGTTAGTCAAATGTTATTTGCATCGTCGTAGAGAACGGAGACATCGTTTACCTCGATCAGCTTTGAAACAATTAAAAGTAAAAAAATTTCAGAAAGGTGATCCGTACGATGTATGTGCAATTTGTTTGGATGACTACGAAGATGGTGCAAAATTAAGAATACTCCCATGTGATCACGGTACATAATCTATTGCATTGAGTAGTGCACTTATCAAACTGAATCATTCCATTTTTAGCATATCATATGAAATGTATTGATCCTTGGCTATTAAATAACAGACGTCAATGTCCTATTTGCAAACGTTATGTATTTCCAAATCGAGATCAGGATTCAGAGGATGAATCTGATCATCGACCAACGGAACAAACGCCTCTTCTTGGTGCGACAGCTGAACCAAATAACGGTTCAACTCCAAGAGGTAATGAGAAAAGTTATTCAAATTATTTGCTTCTGGTCTCTATATGATAGAGTTGAAAAAGCTTACAGATTCTTGTATCGAAATGCTCGACACTGAAATTTTGTCTCCAGTAATTTATGAGAACAATTCTTATCTAGTAAAGATATTACTACATTTTGCCACACGCATAGTGAATAAATAGAGCGTTTCAAAAGGCAAAGAATACATTTAATGAAGACGGTATAAGAATATTAATGGATAAAGTGATTTTAAAGTTGATAACCGTCTCCAAACTTCTAAAAATCTACGACTTTAAACGGAGATTCATTCATATGCATTGTTTGAAATTTATATAACAAAAAATGATTTTTCCTGTACATTAATATACTTGTACTTTTGCATATTCAATTTTTTATTTGATACTTTTATCTGTTTTGTCACATTCGTTTTTATCACTATCGCTTGATGCTGAAAATTGTTACCAACTGGTTCTTTTTGTTTGTTCTCAGAACGTCAAATATTGCACCATTCAACCAATGCAGTCACGCATAGTACATCTGAAAACGATGACGATTACAATGATTTTGCAAATGCAAATACTACACAGTCGTGGCATCATCATTCAGACACTACTGATAATTCAGCATTGTTCCATTCAGCCCGTTTTAACACAACAGTAGAGGAACATGACAGTAATCATCAACAACAACAACGTCGAATTCAACGAACTAGTGGCGATTCACATGGAATATATGGCAGCGTTCAGTCATCCTCTTTTACAACGCCTCATGCTGCGAATTTCTTTCTTGATAGTCTTGGTGATCAAAATACTAGTGATTTATCACAATCACATTCTTATCCAAACACAGCACCGATTAATCAAGGTACTAGAACAACACCCTATATGAATATTTCAGTTAAAAGTGTCGATGAGATGTCGTCGTCCGATGAACATAGCAACGATGATAATATGCATTCAGTTGTATCAGACACAACGCAGATCAATCAAGGCTATTTAGACGATTATGATGTTGAGAATACTACTTTGCGTACAATAGTCTAAAGTATTTTTTGTCTTTTTTTTCGTGTAATTAATATCAGGAGCAACAGTCTCTTTTTGTATAGAAAATATGTTTTTTATTTCTGTTGCTCAAACTTCGGTCAAATGCATGCTGTACTATTTATTTGACAATCGATTCAATTATTTATTAGGTATGATATATCCCAAATTTTTTTGTTTTCGTTCTTATAACACTTTTTTTAACGATAACCCATTCGTTTTTTGATTTTTTAATATAAGATATAAATTCTTTTCCCTTTGGCTATTCTTTTTATTACATAATTGGTTATGTATTTCTCTTTCTCATCATTCGCACTCTTGTTTGTCTTTCGCTTTTTATTATGTTTTTCTACATATTTTGATGAATTCTTGTGTTATTCACACAACACTTGGTTCGTGTTTATTGTTTATATTTAATAATAAAAAAATAAATCAAGAAAGATAAAAACTTGTCAGGGTGTCAAAAGTTTATTTTGTTTTTTCGACCTACCAAATAAACGAAACGAATATTTAAGATTACAATTTCTATCCTTCGAATTAAGATGTAAATCAAAACATTCAAAACTATACTTTAGAATACCATAAGGTCATAGTCGTTGTGTTTAAAGTCATAGTAGGAACAAGAATATATTTTTTAATACAGATATTTGAGAAATGGAGAATAATGAAAAAATGAGTCTTCTTATCGCAGGTGTTCTCTATCAAAGCTGTCAAATATCTCTCATTGAAACTTTCAGAAAATTTTCGTTAAGTCTACGGCGAGTAAAAAGTGAACGATAATAGGATGATAATAGCACAGAAAACGATGAACCTAAACAGACTATAATACAGTTGAAGGGTAGAAATGGAAAAGTTCACATCCGTGCAGCTTGGATTTGGAGTCCCAAACTGTTTAAAACAAAAAATCCATATGAAAATTGCCGTATCATCTGTCTTTTGAATACTATGTACAAATATTTCTATGAAAAAAAATGTTTACATATGAAGCACTGTTGGGTCAACAGTGAAGCACATGTCTGACGAGCTTTTTGCAGCTGAAGAGATTCACTTATCATTAAAATGTCATATACAAATTTTTACTCACATATTTGATTAAAAAATGATGTTTTGAATAAAATTCACACTCGTGAAAAATATTTTCATGTAAAAAATCATCTAGTTGTTGATGTTTATTCAAATGAGAACAATTTAAAGAATTTGATCGAAGAAAATAATAATTGTTTAAACAAATCAAGAAAGGCTAAAGTTACGCTGCTGTTTGAGTTGTTCCTTTATGTAACCAATAGCAGTATGTAAACAAGTACAAATGTGATGTGATATTATTTATGAGCAACGTTTATACACAGGTTTCTGTCCTCATCAAGTATAAAATACAGGCATATGAGTTTTGAAAATTAAGAGTTAATACGTGTAAAAACTATTTGCTCAGTGTTTCTAAAAACTCGGTATTCAAAAACATCGTTATTTTTTTGTAATTTAAAAAGACAATATCAAATTCACTAACTTCTAATTTTAGTTTTTTCTCACAGGTCGTGCCGTTACTAGTACGCATGTTATAGTGACTTCTTCTGACACTTTGAAAATTACTAAGAGAAAACTTTCCAGATTTATTTGTAAAGAATGTAGTTCATTCGTAATTCTTGTTCATGCACAACAAAACGGTATATAACTGTCTGACATTGAAAAATCTGCTTGGTTTTTTTCTGCAAGCTTCCAGTCGACTGGGTGTTGGTGCTGAACAAAACGTTGATATCAGAGAAATGGCAGAAACGCCATAATGCATAGAATTGAATATTGCTGGAAACAACAAACTATCAATGATTATGGAAAAAGAGTGTTAACGACAAATAATCAATCCAATTGGAAAATAAGCCCACAGACACGTGAAAAATGATGATACTGCAGTGATAATAAGTCTTGTACTCTCATAACAATGAAAACCCAATTCTGTGAACTTTAAAAATTAATAGGTGCGAGAAGATCGCTGTTATGTAAATTTAAAGTCATGTATTGAAACTTTCACTATGAGCTATGATGTTTTTATGAACAAAGAAAACCATTATATTCAGTACCATACCGTCAACAAGTGTACTCGTAATGCACAACATATATAACATGAAAAGTCGAACGAAAACAGATTTCTTCAAACAAATCTGACTGGAATATGCATCTTATTTTGTTGTAGTCTAGTTCGTGAAAATTTCCTTCACTTTACTAAAAATGTTTGTCATACGGAATTTTTCTTGAACAAAGAATAGATTCTATCAAATTTCAAAATGTTTCACTCTTCGGGCGGAGTTTCATTGTTAAAACGATCTAAAACTTAGGCGGACGCGTTAATATACATAAAATTTAGATAGAAAAAGAGCTAAACTGTTCTAACTTTCTTCTTATATAAGTCACGAATCGCACTACTTCACTATATTTTCAAGAGGAGTGAAGTTATGTTTTGCAGTTAAAAGTAAGTTACAGTTGATTGTTGAGCGATATGACTTTTTCCCTACAACATCACCGGTTGTGAGGAACGCCTTGCAACGATACGGGCGTTTTTAACAAACCGGTGAAAATTGTTTGGATTTGAACATCATCAATTTCAATTTGTAAAATTAAACGTTCATCATATATTCACTGTTCGATGTGCCTCGCTTCGATATGTTAAGCGATGTACTTGAATAGTGGAAATATGTGTACTGTTATAATCATTCAATTACAACAGAGAGTTTCTATTGCGAACTTTTTTCAAAAATTATTTTCAATTACTGTTCATTTGTGCCTCGCTGAGTGATGTAAGAATAAAGCGATACGCATTGAACAGTTAATGAAGATAAATATATTTGCTTGCTTTCTTTCTACTTTAGTACATCAAAAGCTGTGTTGATTAACTGTTCAGCTATGCCTCGCTATGATAAATGTATCAGCGATCCATTTCTAAACAGTCGATTGCTTCGGCTTTAAATCATCATTGTTCACAAATATTCTTCGTAACAAACAATGCGACGCGTCATTTTTTGTTCACTGTATTTCTTACCTCGCTTTGTTCAAGTAAAGCGAGAGTAAGAAATTTGCAGTGGTTTAAATTTGACTTAACATCGTTCATATCAAACTTTTGGTTATAAACGCGCCATGAAACTTTTAATATTAGCGTGGCTACTACTGTATCAACAAATACTAACTAATCCTATAGATCATCGTTCTTACGCAAATTATCATGTGTTGGAAATTGATGGTGATGAACAACAATTGAAAACATTTAGATCTGAAATAGAACAATATCCTGCATACGATATTGAAATATGGCAATATGGTGGCGATAATATTAAAAATCTTCATGTGTTAGTATCACCAAATTTTTATACTAAATTTTCAAAAATTGCTGATGATCTTGAGTTGAAACCAGTTTTAAAAGTCGATAATGTGAATGAGTTGATCAAATCACAGTTGAAAGAAAATTTTAATTTATTGCTGAATAGTATTAGTAGTAGTAAACGAGAAGAAATTGAAGAGCAATCGCTAAATTCAAATCCACATGTTATACAATATGTACAATCAATTTTAGATGATGAAGCAAGTTTGTTAAATGATGCAGCTGGTTATTTTCAGCAAGAAGATTTAAAAGATTTAGTTAAACGAAGTAATCGTGTTTTGGGTGTCTATCCAAGGTATTCATCGATACTGAGATGGTGTCAAGAATTACCAAAACTAAGAAAAAATGTACAATACATGTCATTAGGTAATCTGATTGTTCTTTTTGTTAAAAAGAACATTTGATAGAAGAATTATTTTCTTCAATTAGGCATTGAAACGATCTTTTTTATGACGGTTGCTCATATTCAACAGTCTTTGATTTTGACGAAAGATTGTCGTCCGTACATTTCAACGTTAAAAAAACCCAGTGAAATATATACTTTTTAGTAATGCCGCATACTCTGATATAAACTCAATTTTTTAATATAACTTTGAAACATCACCTTAAAAGAGCTGCGTCAGAACCGTTTAGTTGTTAAATTCTTTTCAATTTGTCAAACTTTTCGATTGAATGACGTCATCCATTAGTCATTTAAAACAAGAATAAGAAAATGCATTTCACGAATATTTGTCTACAAACTCTACAAACTCTTTGTTTACAAAAAGTAGCTTTTTCCTTAAAACTGGAGACTTCAACATTTTTGGTTAATGTTTATGAAAGATTTCATGATATCATTTAAGAAACATAAACGAATACGATTGATTACAGGATCTTCATTTGAACAACGTGAAATACCATTGTTAATTATCTCAACAAATTTACGCGAAAATTATTCAAAAGTGAGAACGAAGAAACGAATACATGGGAATCATCGAAAAAAGTCGTTGGAAAAAATTATTAGTAAAAATCGTTCTGAAAACTATCGAATTCTATCTACTGTTGAACAATATTTTAAATCGATCAATAAACCGGGAATATTTATTGAAGCTGGAATACATGCCCGTGAATGGATTAGTCCAGCTGTTGCCTTGTGGATGATTGATAAATTGACAAAAACGTCACCATTAAAGGATATAAATTCACAAAACTTAATTGAAAATGTGAACTGGTTTATAGCACCCTTGGTGAACCCAGATGGCTATGAGTATACACATGAAAATGGTAGGAGCGTTAGATATTTCCTCTGCATTATAATTTGCTGTTGGTTGAACTAATTTGTGTTGTAGATCGTTTATGGCGTAAAACACGTAGCGTTGAATATGATAATTTACAGAAAACACATTGCCGGGGTGTAGATGGTAATAGAAATTTTGACATAAAGGTGTAAGAATCAATTTAGGGTTTTCCAAGGTTTGACTTAGATCCCGTTTTTGTTCTTTAGTGGGGTGAAGAAGGAGCTTCAGCTGACCCATGCATGAACAATTATCAAGGTTCTAAGCCATTTTCTGAACCCGAAATGCAATCGATTGCTGATTTTATCACAAAAAATTCAAAACAAATCCGAGCTTATGTCGCATTGCATTCTTATTCACAAAAAATTCTCGTACCATGGTCTTTCGGTTTACCAAAACCAGATGATTACGATACACTGCGCACAATAGCTAAAAAAGCAGCAAAAGAGATACAGAAATTAAGTGGTAAAGATTATGAGGTCGGAGCGTCACCGGAGATATTGTACGCCGCTTCTGGAAATTCAGCAGACTGGGTAAAAGCGAAACGCAACATCAAATATTCGTATGTTATCGAATTGAGAGATAAAGGTAAATATGGATTTCTTCTACCACCAAAAGAAATTGTACCAACGGCACAAGAAGCATTTATAGCCATTGGGACAATTGTAAAAGAAGCGATGATTAAAACTAAAGAAAAAAAAGGAGATCACGATAACATGATTAAAAGTTGGTATAAGCAATTTAAAAATATCTTGTTCAATGATGAATTTGAATATAAAGATAAAACAAACCAAAAATTTGACGCTAATTGAACGCTATATCCTTAGTGTTCGTTTCTAAATAAGAACTTCAGATGTGCTTTCAAGTTTCTGGCATAGGTAAACGTAAAACATTGTAATTCGTTAGAGACTTATATTATATACCCTCACCAGGACGTCAGACTTCAAGAGATTATCATTAATTATATGCGTCACATTTCAAGAGCAGAATTCGTATCTCCAAAAATACTTTTGCTTTGTAATTTTTCTTTTCTGAATTTTTCTTCAAGTGGTAGCAACACAATAAACATTAGCTGAAAGCAGAAGATAGAAAAAGCGATAAGCTGACCTCCCTTCAGTCAGCTCTTACAACTACCTAAATTTCTTGTACGTTTACTCAAATTATATGTGAAACAAAGTAAAAAGAGACACTAACATCTTGGAGAAAATAGATTAATGAACTTGAACTGTAAAGAATTAGAAAGTCATCCATTTTGTGTTTTTTTTACCTTCTTCAGAAATACTCACCAAGCTTACGAACTTAAACGAATTCCCACCGATGCAATCGCTCTTAGAGATTTCTCTCTGCTATTTTCTAATTTTTTATAGTCAGCAGCTTAGTCTCTAACAGTTTCAAGAGATTAGTGCAGTGATGTTGCTAGTGTACTATAGTGAGACAACTTATTTGTATGAATTGTCGGTATAATATGCACACTTTCTAAACAGATTATAACTATAAATTCATCGCTCTTAAAAAGATCATCGTCAAACCACTTACACAGCTACTCATCCATGAGATATTATCTCTCACGTATTTAAGAGATCATCACTTATAAAATTCTTCGGCTCATCCGTTCATAAGAGGAAGTGCGATAAAAAATTAGCCATAATCCTCAGCTTTTGATTGTAAATTTCAACTCTTCACTTCTCTAGAGTCATAGGAAGAAGTTTCACAAAGTTCTAATCTGTTTTGGATGAGAAAAACCTTCAACACTTCGGGATTTGCTAGTTTGTTAACTTTTTCTTTTCTAGAAGCAATCGTTTCGCTATAAATATATGCTCATACAATCGTTATACATAGAAAATAAATAAACAAGTAGAAAAGCAAAAACAAAAAATAGTTTAATAATAAACATCAAGTGGATTTTGTGGTGATAAATTATAAATCGTTGGATCTACCACTAGTGAATGTGGTCGATATTCTCTTGTTATTGGTGTTACATGATTTCTTAATAGATTTCCATTTGAAGATTTTAATATAAATTCATTCGTAGGAAATTGGGCGGCTGTACGTAATTGTGATGATGTTGCTTGTTTTTTACTATTAATGCCGTTTCCGTTTGTTACGTGTCTGTTTAAGTGGTTATTGTTGTTGTTATCAACAACGTTTCCTTTTGATAATCGTCCGCTGGAATAATCGTCTATAACAGATGCTTTATACCCGCTTTGTGGATAACTCGAATAAAGTGGATGCACAGGCATATCCGGGTTTCGTCTCTCCGATGATGAACTTAATTCATGGATATTATTTGTATTTTGTTGAATCATATTCGACGATGATGTGGACAAC
The DNA here is from genome assembly GCA_905250885.1 of Didymodactylos carnosus. Classification (NCBI taxonomy): domain Eukaryota; kingdom Metazoa; phylum Rotifera; class Eurotatoria; order Philodinida; family Philodinidae; genus Didymodactylos; species Didymodactylos carnosus. Next base: position 37,167 of record CAJNOQ010000311.1, on the reverse strand, counting down.
AACGCAATGTTTGATTGTGGTGTTGGTCCCGTCCACACTGGATTCATACTAGATGGTTGACCAGTATGCACTACACGATTCTCATATCGTGGACCTATCAGACCATTTGAACGTTGTTGCTGCTGTCCATTTATTTGCTGTTGATGCAAACGTGTCTCCGATTTGGCACGAGCAGGTGAATTACTTTGTGCAGTGGTAGACTTTGATACATTTGGTGGTGGTTGTCGTCGATATTGTTCATCGACCTGAGCATGAGCATTTCTACCGTTATTACTATCACGATGATAAGCTGAAAATTCAGTTGCTGACGCTTTTAAATCATCCGTACTACCGACATTATTTTCATGTTCTGGAACCACATTGAAACTTGCTTGACCACGACCAATAGATAATTTCCTAAAACAGATTGTCTTTATCTTATATATCGGAGACCAAAACGAAATTGGATCGCAGTCAGGTCAGTTTCAGAGGATCATTTAACTTTTATTCGGTTAAACGGCTATGTCACTATAAAAGATCTAATTAACTTCCTTGAGGTGAACACGATTGTCACAACGTGATACATTCGCACAACTCACATCGTGATTGCTAAACAAATCACGGCTGTCGCACCAGATCATATTGAGCTCATGTGTTTTAAAAAGTTGGGTATTTAGAATTGTGCAGCGGCAGTTTTTTCTCACAGCGAACACACTTGAGTTACGAAGTTACGCCATGACTCTTTATAGCGATCCTCGATAAACGACTATTTTTAATTAAGGTTCAAGATAGCGGTTTTCTCCCACGCGCGCGATATGACAAGAAATTGCAACGTGATTTTTGCGATAAATCCCGTTATCGTTTTGTTTTATTTAGATATATAGTATATAACCCCCTGATTCTCAACAAATTTTCAAAGGTTTTGACACATGTCAGAAATTCATGAAGGTCAATATTTGCTTTAATCTTGACTTTAGGTGTCAAAGTTTACTAATAAAAAAGAAATGGATAAGAGTCGCTATGATGAAAAACGATTGCATGATGACTAATATGGGTTCTGTACAGTCGACCGCATTGCACAAGCACCGATAATCGTTTTTCTGACGTTCAGGTTAAAACTGAGTCTCATCTAGAATAATTTCTGGTCTGTCGAATTTTAGTTAAAAAAGGCTTAATGATTTCAGATACGGTTCGTAACGAACAACATTGATCCTATCCTTACAAAAACGACATGCTAAAAGGGTTACGTCATCCATGAATAATCATAACTATTCAAAATTCGTACTTGTTCGTAGAAGTGATATCCGGTGGTCGAAAGCGAAACACTGGTCGATTGTTAATATTGTTGGTGATAGGTTCGTTTTCTAAATCACCATCTGAAAAAATTGAACCTGTTTCATCTTTTAAAAAATCGAATGCTAAACTAACTGTTTCAACCTAACAAATAAAACACTGGTCATCTGCATGTTATATTATAAACGATATGTGGTTAGGCATACCGGATCTGCCGTTAAATCACTTCTTTGAGTTAATGATCGTTGTCGATCACCAGTTGAATTTGTACTACTAATACTTGATAATGAACGTCCATTAGTTCTTGGTTCATTTTGAAATGATTGTTTTTGATTATTATTATCATTAACCATCATTTTGTTACTATTCAGAGGCTCAATTTGTCGTTGAACACGATTTTCGTCGCTATTTATTGAAGAAAAACCAACGATTGTAGGCTAAAACGAAATCATATGACAAATTGAATGGTACAAAAAGATTTTGAGATGTAATGCTCACATCCAACTACCTAAACAGTTCTAAACCGACCAAGTATAAAGCTCACCTTGGATCCAAAACACATACCGCAACCGAACTTTATAGCTAAATATTTTATAAACGTAGAATTTTCTCTTTCTAATCGATACATAGAAATTAATTTATTTCTTGGCATTGGATTATATTATATCACATCAAACTTTTAAAACGAGAGAGAGAGAAAGAAAGAGATTTATAAGGTATGGTCGCGTCTCTCCTATAGGTACATATAAAGAATTTTTTTTCTTTGTTTTGAACACAAACGATGAATGAGTTTTATTTTTGTTCTCCCTGTACAGTTGACGCCTATAGCATATTTTGCTATTCTCTCTCTTTCTATTCCTATGCAAATTTCATCACAGTGGGCATTTGATCACATCTATTACAAGACAAATTTTTTTCGTGGTATTGTACAATAAATCGAAAGATATTCAATGATATGCAAGCAAATTCATTCAGATTTAAACATTTCGTATTTCGTAAAGTATTTTCTTAGCAATCCTGTTCATCTACTAATGAGTTATTGGTATAACTGAGAGAGAGGAATAAAGCAATATGCTTCAAATAGCTGAGGTTTGTCCATTCAGAAAGAAATATGATGAAAAAGTTCGAAATCTAAGCAAAAGGAATCTGAATTAGTATTACTTTCAGTCTGAGTTCTAGGGCTGGGACAAGTGTGAGGAGTGTCCAGTAGTAAGCCAAGTTCAGATCCATTTGAAGCCTAAAAGAGAGATTTCATTTTTCTTATAATCGTATTTCTAAAGAAACTTCCGATATCTAGCATGTCTTTAAAACATATAACTCAGTACAGATTTCAACTTTACTGAGAAAATAGAGGAACAATGAAGATGCGTAATGTTCATTTCTTTTTTAATCAGCCAGAAAAATAAAAAAAATTATCCGAGTTCTGAGAAAAAAAGAAATCTTTAGATTTAAGTGCGAATGTGACAAAAATTAGTAGATTCAAACTGAAGATCAGTGACTTACTTCTCTACTTCTCCATTCATCGGCTCTTTCAATATGTCCATGCACACGTCTCATTGTATCATAATCTTTTGGTGGAAATAGAATTGGTTGGTTTTTATCAATTTTCTTTTGGAATTCTTCAGTTATGGATTTAATTGGATTATTTTCATTATTATTATTCTCTGTTTCCACACGATAACTGTTACTACCACTATTATTACTTCTATTATAATGATTAGAAGTGGTATTGCTTGTTTCTGTTTGATTATTAAATAAGTCTTGCGATAGTATTGTTGTATCATTTGATGATGCTGTGATAAGCCGATCGGTATTCAATAAATTTAATTTTAGTAAACGTTTTTCTAGCGTTAAAACACGATTACGATGAACACTATTAGATATATATTGCTTTAATCGTAATAAAAGTTTTTGAGCAATTCTATTTGATTCACAACGATAAACATGAACGAATGCAGGATAATGATAACCGGATAATGGACTAATATAGACACACCCTAAAAGTAAATAAATATTCGAAACCTTTGTAGTTAGTGAACGAAATGAAGATGTGTGAGTAAAAACTATAGGTTAGATTGAAAGTTAAACTGTTCACAACTGATTTTTAACCGAGGAGCACCACAGCTGTCTCCTGGCTTTTTCAACAAAACCTAGATGTTTTAGTAATTTTCGATACTGACATACGTATGCTTTGCCAGAATTTACTCTTTTAGATTAGATTATAGAAATTTAAAACGATTTTTTGACAATGCCGGTTTATAGAGAATGTCAAGTTACGTAAGCTTACAAATTGTCAGAACTACAGTTCGACACAGATGTTAGGTTGATAATCAGAACCTATAAAAATCTGTGTTCTACTGAAAAATCGAGATGATATTTAGAATGGTTTCCTCATAATTCAATCTCAATGCAATAAAACTTAATTTTATTAGAATTATTGAATGAAGATATTGTGTCGGATAAGGTGAGACCAAATTACGAAAAAAAATTGATACACTAGGATATAGTTTACGAAAATGTTGTAGATGGCACAGAGATATACTAAGATATGGATGGATATTGCATGTTTCAGCGAAATGAAATGTACACAGATATTATCCTAAAGACCTTCTAGAATTACATATGTACACTGACCCACTGTATCATTGAAAGGATGTTTTCCAATAGCACAACCGGCCACCATTGTGTTCGGTACAAGTGTCGTATACTTTTGCTCATTTTCATAAAGAATTCTTACACCTTCATTCGACGTATAAATAACTGTTTTAACAGTACCATGTGTCGATTTTGCTTGGCGAACAAATTCAATGGCTTCACGTATAAATTGTTCATTGATCAAAGCAACAGCTGCTGTGCATCCCAAATAATCACAACGTAATGATTTTTGATAAGTTTTCGATAATTTATGCAACGCCATTGTTCACGTATTAATCTGAAAAAAGTACACTTAGTTATAAACAAATCGAAGTTCAAAAAAACATAATGGTCGTCTTTTTTCATTATATGTACAAAAAGAATTTAAAAAATACACTTTTTTATATTCTTTATTAGACGATCATTCTTGAAAATAGAAACAGGTAAAAAAAAGAGAACTATAAGAAAAGTGACAAACTGAATCGAACGATGACAAATGTTATCTTCGATATAGTATCATGTACAAGTCTATTTTGTTAAATCAATCTAATTTATAACAAAAAGGTGTCTTTCTTTCTTGCTTTATGTTGTACTTCTAATAAGCTTACACAATGTATATACTGACCGATGTTCACCTTGAACACAAAGCAATAAAAAAAAAATAATGTTTACTCAAAACTTGGTTGTCGCTGTTATTGTTGATTTGACGTGACGATCAAAAGACGTCTATACACACACACGTATGACATATATTCCTTTTGCATATCCTTCAACCTCTTTCGCTTTTTTTTATATTAACAGCAATATCGCCTTGCAGATATGCATATAAACTATTTCCGAACATTTAAATTTTTAGTTTTTAATCGTTTTGTCTTGTAATAAATGTGCACTTCGATTGAAGAAAAGAATCATTTGAGGAAAATGATGTAGGAAACAAACAAAAAAAAAGAAGCAAAGGTGATTTAGTCAAGCGTATTCTTAACTTTCTTATCACTTAATACTGATAATTTCGCTGCTAACATGAGCTTCCAAATTATTCTCAAAGATAAAATTAACCATATTGTTGATTCCCGCTTATTTCTAAAAATTCTTGGCTTTTTTCGTATGTATGGTTGATGTTACCCTCTAAATCGTTAAAATTTTGCTACCTGTTTTGTTAAATGCTTTTCAAACGTGTTTTAGTTTTACACGTTTTTTTAACTTTTTCAGAATATGTACAGGATGTCCAAATTAGAGTAGAGCATAGGTATTAATAGCAAAAAGAGGGATGAACTATGGAAAATTCACTTTGCTGTTGAAGTTAACTCAATACAAATACGATTTTACGAAAATTTTATTAGTAAAGATAGTATTGAAAACAAAGTGAGAGCGATACAATTTCATCAGGAGTCGTCGTATGACGGAAATCTCATGGGATCTTACAAGATTCTACAGAAAGCGGCAAATTTTTTCAATTATTGAAAGTGACAAAACGTTTGAAAGCACCTTGTTGCAAGGTGTTTAGACACCTCACTAAGAAACGTATTGGGGTGTCTGATGATTGCTACTGCTCAATTCGACATAGTGTAGAGAAACTTTTCTAAAAATGAACGTCTTCTCTTGATAAACGGTCATCTGTGAATACAGTCGAATGCATTAACATTTAATGTCTCTTCATTAATTAAATAATTTTAATGCATTTAAATATATTAAAATCCTTAACGCATTGAATAGGGTTGAGTTTATAAGACGTTAAAAGTCAAAAATCATCAAAATGTGCTAAAAACGTGTTTCGTTAATTTCACTTTAACGCACTTAATGCGTTAAAAGAGTTTAATATGAGATTAAAACGCGTTCTCATTAGACTAATGCATTAAACAACGCATTTTAATTCGTTTTAACGCATTAATAATTTTGTAATCGATTAAAACTTTCTCGTTTACTTTGTTTCGGATATGCTAAATTTAACGCATGTAAGTTTATTAATATTTAATGCTGTTAAATGCGTTAAAAAAAATAGTTAACACATGAAAAGGAAATTTTTTGTGTCAAGAAAATTCATTGAGTAGAATATTAAATGAATATCGGTGTATAATCCATTTAACTTACTAGAAAAACAAACGAATCAGGTTGTCTTGCAAGAGAGACTTTGCTTAATAAAAAATAATTTCTGCAAGAGAAATTTAATGTGACCCCATGTGGTCTTATAGGATGAAAGTTTTCGAACGCTCATACAACGAGACAGAACGGTATAAAAATTTTCTTCCATAGGAGGCATCTAATCTCTCTCTATGATCCCTGATTTTCATCCCATTAATTCTATTCGTCATCTAGATTGCTCATACCAATTATTAACTTACGTTTTTCTTATAATATTCGCTTTTCAGCATTTCTTATTTCTGTACCAAAACAACAACAAAAAATGTCAAAATAAGATGGAATAAATTGTTTGAATTCTCTTCTTTTTTTTTTTCTTTCTTCATATTGTTCACTCAAAGAGAATATAGTGATAGTGTGCGAAGTGACTGATCTCAGTTTTCAACCGACAACAGGTATGAATAGAAGTTTTAAAAAATGAACTTAACTTTTACTGTTAAGTTTATATTTTTATTTTACATATTATAATATAGAATGCATGATTTTTTTCCTGACTAATTATGAATCAGATACTCAAAACGACCACTCTTTTTCTCCTCTTAAAGGTGGATGTTTTTTTGGTAGGCTAGTATAAAAATAAATAAAAGAAAAAACAATGTTCTTTGAATTCCATTTCTTCCTTCTTCTTTCTTTTTTTTTTTTGTTGTTGTTATAAATCATCATGCGAGAATATAGTAGGACTATAGAACATAGAAAACAATTTTTTATTCTTTTCTGAAAATGGAACACTTTGAGACATAAAATAAAAACTATATGCCTACTGGAATAAGAAGAAATCAAAAAAAAATGTCATTGATCAACCAAACCAAAAAAAGTGAAGAAATATATATCAACAACAACAACAAAAATAATAAATAAAAAATACTTGAACAAATACAATACCAAGACATCGAAGAGAAGATCTTTCTTCACTCTTTTTATTCATAAGCTAACAGCGATGTTATTTGTCTATATAAATACTCCTGATACATGATAAAGTATGAGAATTGAGAGCGGTATCCTTTTTCGAGATGTGCACTGTAAAAAAAATTGTGTTCTTAACACACACATAATCGGAAATGTGTGAAAATGTGACTGTGTGTCCATATGTGCACGTGTGTTAAAAAATTTGTGTGCTGTATATAACTAGGTTACAAACATGTCGACATATGCTACTGTGTTTTAATGAGTAGTTTTTCATTGACCTTTTTGTTTTGCATCTCTTACCAATATAAGAATCATTTAATTACATAAGAACATAAGTTTTTTTTCTCCGTTAAAAATGTTCGTTACTGTGTTAGATGTCGATTTTACACGGCTACGTACTATAATCGTCAAATGCCAAGCATGGCATTGAGAGAGTTATAAAAAAGTAAAACATATCCGCTGGACAATACTGAGAACTATTTAATATGTTTAATACGGTTAGAAATGTGAGATTGTGTGTCAATGTGTGTTGTGTGTTAACATACGTGAAATGAACATATCTGTACACAATCTTCTGGACTCGAATATGATCTATTCAATCCGTGTTGGTTGTCACAGAATGTGTGGAGATGTTACAGATTTACATCTGTAAAAGATCAGTAGTTTTCAGTTATTGAAAAATAAATGAGAGATTCAACATAAGTATGATATCCAGCAGAAGTACTTGACACTTCAATCTGAACTCTTGATTTAAGATTCTTTATACTATAAAAAGTAGCGGTCAAACCGTCAGAAAGTCACGGTAAAAGTGTGTAATCATCGTACAAAATCTAATCACCAATAAGATGATGATGACTCACTTTTACCGTGACATTGTCACAGTTGAGTGGCAAAAAGAACACTTCAAGTGTGACGGGAAAAACTTGAACGATAGCACACTTTTTCCACCATATGAAAGTGTGGCACTGCTACACTTGTTATAATGGTACACTTTATTGTCATGATTGATAGGCAGCAGATCGATCGAAAACCTAATAGTATTAGGGAAACACTACGGCTTGTTGAGTATATGTTAACTATTGAGAAGAAGATCATTCTCTTCTTTCATCTCCGTTAAAACATCAGCATCAATTTATTGACTAATTGTTCAATCATCAAGTTTTATATTTAGTTCTTTCCGTAATACTCACACAGTAAAAATGTGACATCAAATTTTTATCGTAACATTCTGATAGTTTTTGCATGACATTGTCACACGTCTACCAAAACATTTGGGATAGCGTGTTTGTATTCGCTGACCATCGAAAAACCGCGCTGGAATTTTATAGGTTTTCGATACTCACAATAGTTACCTTCTCAGATATTCTTGTCGAATAAAGATGAACGATCATATAATCTTGTATCAAGATTGTCATACTCTTTTACAATTTTACGTTAACGCAAAGCGAAAAGCTCACTACAGTTGTCGCTTTTACTTCTACGATGATTCGATATATATGTCTGAATACAAATTAATATTAGAAAGTGAGTGTTTATTACGGGAGTAATCATTAAACATGGCTTTTTAAATTATAGCTATTTTAATTTAAAGATGTTGATGTTTAATAAATTAAAGTTTTCCATGAATAACATGTTACTAATAAGAACTAAATGCCTTAATACTCATTTATACTAAAATTACAAAATATGACATCGGAAAAGTGAGTGACTATGCCATCTACTTTTATTGTATATCCCAAAAAGTGAATGAATTTTCTTTATTTATCACCCATTACCGAACAAAAGTTTTGATTTGCTAAAATGGGCAATGGCTGATAAGCAAAGAAAATTCATTCACTTTTTGGGATGTACAATACAGAAAAGTGGATGGCATGGTTACTCACTTTTCGGATGTCAATTTTTACAGTGAATAAAACTCACTATCAGCGAAGATAATTACTATTTGATTTGTTTCGTTACGGTGTCAAATATTCATTAGAAATTTATCGCAAGTCAAACACTATAGGATAAATATGTACAATTTTAACTAAGAATCGAATAATTTACTTTTTAACAGAGATTGAAAATAAAATCAATTGACAAAAAGTAGTCTTAGAACGAGAAGTAATAGAATAGGAAGTTATGAATGTATTAAAAATCAAGTAGTTGAAACATAATTAGTACCAATGAATTTAATGATGAATGGAAATTTAAAACTCTTTTGTGTTCTACGTATCAATCATGCCAAACAATACTCATCAAATATTAAGGTTAAACAAGTTATTGTAAAAGAAAACTGTACTTTCTCATAATATTAATTTAGATTTTCAAAAGTACAATAAGATATAACATTGATTGACAATTCGATACAGACATAAGTTAGAACTCACCGAATCTACAGTTTTGGTTAGGGTCAAGATGAAATAATTTTTATACGTTGTGTTTAGGTGGTAAAGCTTTTTGCATGTTAAGCTGCAAACAACCTGTTCTTAGTAATAAAAAAAATTTGTTTCTGACCGCACGTACCGAAATATTTCTCAATCACAGAGAAAAATTTGTAGAGCTAAACTATGTGTCCGTGTTGAGAATTGAGAAGAAAACGACAAAAAACCTTATTTTGTTGAAGTTCCGAAAAATGGGCATATTTTGCAAAAAAAAATCTAGAAAAAATGTCTAAAATTTTGATCTTGAAAGCTAAAGAGAGAGGTCGTTCGACACAGTCAGTTAGGCTTCTATCGCAGTATCACAAAATTCCTCATTTTTATTTATTCTACACATCTCTAATACTACATAAATGAGAAATATTTTAAAATATACACCTACCATTTTCTTGTTCTTGCAATCATCTGTTGCAGACTATTCTCAAAAAAAAGTTCTTATTACGTTTCTTATCAATAATGAAAAGAATTTTAGCCTTTATCAAATTGTCGTAAAAGTTGTAAAAGAAAAGAATAAAGAATATTTGTTTATATATGTCATGTATATGTAACATGCATAATTTATAGGGCTGAGTTGCGTTTGTAATAAATAATCATCTTATCGTATCTCTTCAAATACTTGTCATACCTACATGGAATAAATATCTTATATGTACAAAAAAGCTTTAAAGCTTACTAAATTTGGACCGTTCAATTGAACAATCACTTTCACAGAAAGTGCTTGATATTTTATTAAGTTTGATGAAAAAAAGAAGAATATAACATAATAAAAATTGAGCATAATATTAAAACTGATAATCAACCAGATTTTTCAATAAATCGTTTGCATAATTTCCACAATATGGGTTCTAACAATAGTGATCTTATCCATGTATAGGCCATTAGAGATAAGGTCTCATTTCGACTAGTGAATGCCAGTACATGTGTTTAGAGAAAAATATTATAAACTGTTCAGAAAAAATTATCAAATAAAATTATTGCTAAGCAAGTCAAATTACACAAAAAGAAAACAAAGAAGTAAGTTAGTATTATATATAATAAAAGAAGAAAAAATTTCCTTACTTTTCAGATTAGAAAACGCTACATTATCGTGATTAATTTCATTCACCGGAACAAGAAATCTCTCTCTGACAAAGTATCATTACCCTTATACATTTCTTGTTTCAATATATTTGCACAATAATATTTGAATAGTTTAATAGATAATTTCAATTTTAACTTTGAATTTCTTTGAATTGAGTTATTCACGAATGACCTTTGTATATAAACATTTAGAAAATCATTTTGAGTTATAATGCAATGATATCAATGTTGAAGTTATGATAGTATGATATATCGACAAATTCTGAATAAATTTTATCTATAATCAGCTGATAAATGCTAAGGACTTCAACGATTAACGGTCATTCATGATTAACTAGAATAGTTTTTATGACAATGACCCACAAACAACTGACTATTTGTATTTGAAATTTTCAACAAAAGAATACATTAAAAATTACCAATATTCATTATAACTGTTAAACTGTTAGTAAAATTCTTATCTTATTATTTGTTTAATTTTAAAAGGTAATAGTTACCAATAAAAGAATTTTATTGTACTACCTAAAGGAAAGCAAAAATATTTGATTACTAAATTTATTGATTAAAAACTGTAAAAACTGTGGAATGATTTTTTTTAATTATATTATTACTGCAATTTAAAAGCAGATATTGCTAGAAATATCTGACACGAAGAAGTAGTAAATCAAAATGGTAAAAAAGGAAAACTCACAACCAGTATGTTACAAACATGTTCAACCAAGATTGGTGACAATCAGTTTGCTGAGAATGAAACTTCCTACTTTGCTTTGAATATCAAAGTGGTTGTTTTTACAGTATTTCAGCAGTACCCACTGACACATTAGTTAAATCAACTAGTTTTAATGACAGAAAAAAATGAAAAATACTCACAATCAATTACTGTTTGAGTCACTATTTTGCTACTTGTAGCATCTGTTTTGAATGCATCATCGATCGACAAAAAACTAAATTTCCAGTTAAAATACCCAAACCAGGTCTTATATAAAGTTAGGAGAAAGAGCAGTTAATGGTTTAAATAATGAGGTAATGAAGTAGAAGTTCTGTACTTCATTATCTCATTATTTAGCAGTTCTGTACTTCATTACCTCAGGTCTTATATGTTCGAGTAATAAAAATTCAATAAAAGCAGCTTCAGTATCATACAACGAAATGAAACTACATAGAATTGAAGTAATTAATATAGATTTTGTATGATGTTTCATATACCATTTGTTTATTCTATCAATAAAGTCTTATGAATAATGAATAACAACAACTAAATCTAAGTAAAGAAGGAAAAAGTTTCAGAATTCTCATGTAAATAAATTTTAAAGTTTTACAATTACCTTCGTTATAACTTTTACATTGCTAATCGAGTATTAGCGCGGCATATCTAATGATCGATAGTTCTAAAAGTCTAATTCATTCATTTCGGAGTCGAATCGTATCAACAATCATAATTTGATGATACGATTATATATGAAAGATGGAATTGTTACGTTATCAAACGAAAGAATGACAGAAATTTGACGAATGCAGATCAGATAATCACATGTTTTCAGGTTTAAGAACGCATTTTAAGCGCGTATGAAATATAATACTGTCTTTACCTTGCCATGAAACGATAAAAGCTGTGGTAATTAGTATTAGTCGTCATCCTCGGTCATGGTTACGTTTATTTTACCACGCGAGCAATGACTTTATTAAAAGTCCTTGAAAAATAGTCGGTTAACTTTTCGCAATAGAAGATAACAGACACCGGTGTTTTTAATGAGAATTTTTTCCAGAATGGAACTTCCTACTTTGCTTTGAGTATCAAAGTGAGTTTTTCCTAGTTTGTTTTGGAACAAAGTGGGTAAGGGCGGAACACTATTTTTTCTTGTAATTGAGAGTGTTGAGAGGTGGAAGACAATGAGTGAGTGCATGGAAATGTATCTAACCCAATTTGCTCCGTGTTTTTACTTCCAAATAGCTAAAAGAAAAGGCTCGCTGAAAGAGTATGTGTAACAAAAGCAATCTCAGAGTTTAATCTTCAACAAGTTCTGAAAATTTTCTACAATCCACTAGTGAAACTAAAAAATCAAATTACGGCAAGTTCTCAGCTAGACGAAAAGTCATAAAAAAAAGAAAAAAAAGGAAGAAAAGTCATAAAATGAAAAGTCATAAAATGAAAAGTCATAAAATGATGGATAGGTTGAAGGTGATAAAACATTTTCATTGTCAATAGGTAATACAGTAGACACTTCTGATTGTTTAAGAGTACCACTTTGTTGTCGTTGTCGTTTACGATGTCTATAAAACCAATAGCCGATGATGATTATCATACAAATACTATTAAGTGCTGTCAACACTTCGTTCTAAGAATAAATTTTACAATTTTTCAGTTGTTATTCAAGGTGATTTGTAACGACAACATTAACGCTACCGTACAATTCACTTTGATCATGTAACTGTTTTACTTTTCCTGATGTATTTACGCTATTAACAATCAATATCAAAAACAACAACGAGAAGAAATGTATTCTAATACCGATATAACAATGTAGTAAAAAAATTGTGGATGATTAGTGAAGTGAGCACCAAACGCTGGTTGGAATACACAGTATTATAAATAAGAAATAAGTACATTGGTGTTTGAAAGTATTTGTGTATGTAGCAGAGAACACAGTGGGCAGTTTTTCGTAGACCAGGCGGACATCTGTTTTTTTGAGTTAAAAAATGGTTATTTTCGCATAACGTAGTCTTATTATGTGTCAGATATTAATAAAAGTCGAATTCAATAAAAACTTCCTTAGGGAGAGGGCTTACCCTGCATTACTGTATCAGAAATTGAGAAAAGTTACTAGACAACGTTTTTGTGCGAAATTTACTATATTTCTTGTCGTTTTCTATGCTGGACCATTTTACCTATTTCTTTACACCTTATTATAATGGAAAAAAAAGGAAACCCTGCCAAACGAGGCTGTTTCTCCGGTGAACGTGTTTGTCGCCTCAAACAATGGTTCAAATCGAAACATCATGAAATGACGAGTCAAAATTAGTTAGAAAGAAATTAGTCATGTTCAACAGTCGGATCCTTTTCCATAAACAGCCAATAACTACACAAAAATGGCCATTAAACGGTCACTATTAAATACTCGTTTTCAACCTGTTTCTTGACCGTTAAAAAAATGCCACTTTTGGACACTACGTTCCTAATACGTTTGCCAGTTATAACGCCGAAAAATAGTCCAAAAACGGTGTTAATTACCTAAAAAGTGTCATTTAAGACACATTTTGTGGGCTCTTAATAGGCATTAAATAGACAATAAATTACACCGTTGAAAACCGTATAAATATTCTTCTTCAATATAAAACAAACCCGACCCCTTGGGATGATCTCCCACGACGTCGAAAACGGTGTAATTAATTGCCAATTAAATGCCATTTAATACGCTGTTAATAAGCATTTAAATGGCATTTTTATGACATTTGACCCCGTTTTTAGGCCGTTTTTTGCCATTATAACTGGGAACATTTAAATGCATTTATTTCGCATTTTTTTAAATGTCAAAAAACGGTCAAATAACAGGCATTTAACTGCTGCCAGTAACCCTACTGGTCACATTTTTTTGCCATTTAAATATCAATTGTTAGACCGTTAGAAAACGTCAAAAAAATATCTTCTGAACCTGAGGTATTATCACCTGCATCGAGTCAAGAACCATAGACCACTTCTTCGAGGCAAGTTCCTATAACTCGTATAATTGAAGAAGAGAAACACTTTAAATTATTTTAGGAAAATCAGAGTCAGTTATACTATTCATGACGGCAGAATAAAACGGTGAATAACTTGGTGACCATAAATGGCTGTTAAATGCCATTTTATGACCAGTTTTTTGCCATTTTGAAATGGAGAAAAAACAGACATTTAACGGCCACATTTATTTGGCATTAGTTAACGCGGTCTAATAAATGGACGAAAATGCCGTTTAATGGTGTCCGTAAAATAACAGTTTTTCAGACATTGCCTATAATCTGGCATTATTTTCACCGTTATTTCAAAGTCAAAAAGTTGTCATTGTAATGACTGTTAAACGACACTTTTCATTTGATTTTTACACAGTTAACAGGCTGTTAATGGACAATTAAATGCCAGTTTTCATCGACCTGGGCTCGTTCTCATACAGTGACCTGTATCCGGTACGTACTAAACTCATATTTTGTCCACTTTAAAGTCATACTGTGTCCGAATGAAACATTTTCATACAATTTTGAAAACTTCATTAGATAAAGGACCTCGAACACTACAACGCCTAAACGTGCGAGCTTCCAATCCGCACAAATAATCGAAAGTAGCGACTTTAGCTGAAAATTTTCAAATCGATTTTCTCCCATGCATGGCATAACAGGAATTTTGGAACCCAAGATTTTCTTCCATAGCATAACACAAAGTGCTTGACAGGTAAAATGTAGGCACTTGGCCGACACCAAGCAAATAAATTTATTTGAAAAGATCAGTCAGGTACTTGTATCATTTATTTTACATTCACAGCCTCATATGCTGCTGAGAGTAGCAATTACATTGCCGACCGAAATTTTTTCATCTAGTAATGGAACAAAATACAATACAGCAACAAGGGACTATACTAAGGATGCGTCTGGAATACTTAAAAGGAACATATAGCAGAGGTGCAACCGGTATCGGTATGAATTATAACGGTGACCGGTATACCAGTATTAGTATGAAGTATAATCAATCGGTCGACATTACTGGTATTTTGCGATATGATACGATTTGGCGAAAAATATCGTGTAAATTCAGTTCATCTGTGACATATTTCTATAAACCAGGAAAAAGTGTTTGTATTTAGGCAAAAAATGATCAAGACAGGCCGGTACCGGCGGTATCGCATTTTTGATACCGGTTACATCCCTAGTAGTCACTTTCATCATTTGCAGTGCTACATTCTCTCTTTCACTTACACAAACAACAGATAAAATCCAATTGACCGTAAGCGAATGCTTTAACCTAGACTATGCAACTAGAATATGACGACTATCGTCTTGTAATTTTTTAGCTTTACTAGGGCTATGAAGTGAAGAAGATGAACTGTTTATTTCTTCGGTGGCTATCCGAGTTATTTTGGTTATATTTTTATCAGTTTAATTCGAAAAACAATTGGAAAAGTCTTGTCTTCTCCACGTTATCATTAATTTCATCCAGTAACAAAACAAGATTGGGACCACTTGTGCCCCAAATATTTCCAAAATTCCTGTTATGCCATGCATGGGAGAAAATCGATTTTGAAAATTTTCAGCTAAAGTCGCTACTTTCGATGCGGTTTTTATTTGTGCGAATTAGAAGCTCCCACATTTAGGCGTTGTAGTGTTCTGATCCTCTGTCTAATGAAGTTTTCAAAATTGTATGAAAATGTTTCATTGCGATACAGTACTCAGTCGAATTCGCGCGATTGGGTCCTTTTAATTCCGATAATTTTCGGAGATCGAGCGTCCGATCGGATTCAGAGATCGGAATCTGCTGAATTCCTTCGCGTTCCGATATTCCTGGAGGATCCGGAATCAGTCGGATCCGTTAATTTTCGGTGACCGGAATTTGAAGGATCATGTGATTGCACTTTATTTTTTTTCTTTCTTTTGTGTGCGCTTAATATATTCACCGTTTTATTTCACGACAGGAGCACTTTAAATATGACACTACAGAAAATGAAAAGTGAGAAGTTGTTCTTGTCAAATTTTTAACGGTGCGAGTCATCGTTCATACATCCAACGGTCATCCTAGTTGGTGAGCCCTTCCACTCTCTCGAATGAATAGAGAGAGGGACCACTAGAAAATGAAAGAAAAAATTTATGGCTACTTTTAGACTTACAATACCTAAAGACTGATCACATTCTGCCAAATTGAGTGAAATCCGATGTCTGAAATTCGAAGGATTCGGTCGGATCTTTTACGACATCTTCCGAGCAGTGAATTTCCGGCATGGTTGCTGCCAGATTTTACCGAATTCCGACAACTTGCGGCATGTTCTAGTGTTGGATCCTGACGCCGGAATCAGCGATCTGGGCAGTCGCCGATCATCTGGAATGGCTGTTATAGGATAATATATTAGTGTATTTTATGGGATGAAAACCCGCACTGCCAACCCGTATTCATAAATCAAAAGGTACCTGACCTAAACCTTATCAAAGATAGCTGAACTTAATGATAACCGAGCGGAAGACAAAATTTTTAAGCGCTTTTCTTCCGGCATTAACCTCTACATAGTTTTGAAAAGTCCAATTCTCATGCTAAATCTCCCGCCACTTTGTCTGTTTTGTTTTTGCTGTATGTATCTGTACAACTAATCAACCTCTTTTGCTGTTTTTTATTCTTGTATTTTCTCGCAGTTCCCGTTTTGTGGTAAAAAATTCTTTCTTCGAACCAACGATCTAGATGAGATTAGAAATGTCAAAACCTTCGATTTTAACAGCAATTTTTTGAAGTTGCTGAGTTTTTTTCTTGCCATTTAGAATTGCTTTTCGACCTGAAAATAATGTTTGCTTATATGTAGCTCGCTTACATAGAGTACGTGTCCCAAAAACTGCACGAGGCAGTGACAGTCCTTAATTTTGGGACCATGTGACACCCTCGTTAGGCTGAGTTTGTAACAGAAATGTAGAAACTTTCTAGAATATTTGAACCCGTTAGTGATTAACTAATCACTTCTTAATTTTTCTTAATCAGTGTCCTCACAGGCACTTTTTTTGCTCATGTGCACCGACTTTCAGTCGGCGATATAGCTATTTCTCTTTTTTTAAAAGGTAAATGGCCGTGTTAATGATCAATACAAGCTTCCGGTAAATCTCTCGGGCATGCAAGATTGATGCATTTCTCTTGATTCCGACACATCTATGCTCTACATGCATTCGGCTTGCGAGTTGTATGTATGGAAATGTATGAGACGCGCCTGTCCGTGCACCCCGTTATTGATTAGTTAAAAAAAATAGCCAATCAGAGTTGGTGACAGACGGTAGTGAGGTCTGAGTGCATACCAAATGAGCCAATTAGGAGTGGATTGCTTGCTCTTTTTTAAAAACTATACGAAATTCTGGAAATAATTGAACTGAACTGAGTTTGTTTTTGTTACTTACTACTTTTACAACAAATAAATGTACATATGAAATGTACATATGATGATCAGGAAAGCAGAAAAAGAGATGATACTGATAACTGGTCTAGAGCACGGCGCTTGTTGCATTTTATCCTTTTTCATATTTTCTGCCTTACAAAATGAACCCATCGAAGTCTGTTTGTTGAGCACCTGTGGGCGAGAGAATCAGTATAATTTCTGTTTAATCCTCTAATTCTCGTCACAAAACGACATGGCTAGTGTCTGAAGATTAACATCAACAGGATATTAGTCAAAAAAAATTCGTGACTTCTTTCTAAACGTATATAAGTTTTACAGCATTTCTTTTTCTTCAGAAGCGTTCAACTTACAGCTATTGTTTTAGTTCACAGTTTGTTTTAGGTGAGTCATCTGAAATGTTTGTTGTTAAATTTGTAATTGATCAGGGTAGAGAAGTTAGTTTCGATCCATTTAACTGAAAGTGATAAAACGAAACCCCTGTGACGATAAAAAAATCTCTTTTAGGCTATATTAGACAACAATTTCAACTGTTCGCATTTTGTCCACTTTACATTTCATATCAAAGTGGAAACTCCCATTTTGACGCTAACAGTAAAGTGAAAAAAAGATCCTATCAAAAACACTGACGGCGATCTTTACGTTAGGTAAAACACAAACAAAAAAGAGGAGGGCCGAGCGAAGAAAAAAGATGATTGTAAATGAATTGTTTTTACAAGAGATGTTCTTATATTCGAGGAGAATTCATTCTGTCAGAGTTCAAACGATTCGAACATCGATCTGTTAAAGTCTCAAAAAATGCTAATCGTTTCACAAAAAGAGCGTCCATATTTTATATAAAATATGGATGCTGCTTTTGTGAAACGATTAGTGTTTTCTAACTTATTGGCTCTAAATCGATTTAATGTTCTCAAAAAGTGACAGATGAAAACGAGATGAGATGTTATTTTTTAGTTGGAATACATGGAGAAGACGAAAATATTTTCTTCTGACAGAGAGGTCAGAAAGGTTTAATTTCCTAATCAGTTCGCTGACGGATCCATAAAATTTTCCAGAAATCAGTCTTGTTGCGAGCTTCATAATTTTCTCAAGCTCTGAAATGCGCCATGTACTGTCGTATTGTTCGTAGAAGGTGCTGTTAGATAACAATGAAGAATTATGTACTATTCAGCGATATAAAGTTGGTTTTTGTTTTTTTTAATCATCAGTTTTTCGTGCGGCTCCGTATAAAATAAAATTTCAAAAGCAACAAAAACCATTTTATTGAATTTCATTTTAGACGAAATACGCAAAACTTCTTGACTGCTTTCTACATTGTAGGAGATTTATGCCTATCGAGCCGCCTCGTGGCTACGATTTTTTGTCTTCTTACTGAGCTAACACATCCTTTTGCGTATAATTAGAAAAAAAAACAGATAAGAAATCGTAAGAGATTAACCGGGAATCTTTTTTTCTCATGAAAGTTTAAATGTCGTTTGCCTTTATGCAATAAGTTATCGAATACTTATAGTCTTCTGGGTTTCCTTAAATACGTTGTTCTCATAGGCGGATGCTGAAAGAGTTAACGGTATTCATTTATTTTCTATTTTTAGATTCTGAAACATATTTATTATACCATTGTACACTTTATCAGAAAACGACATCGTTAAGGATTTTTAGTGTTTAATTCTTCTCAGTTTTATGGGTCCACCAAATTCAACAGCAATAATGAATGGGGAAGATCCTTTAAATCGAATAAATTTACAAGCATTACAAAATCGTGATCCTTACATAATAAAAATTCTTGATCAGGCACAGCGTGTTTGCGTTTATAAATTTTTGCCTGATAAACAAGAATGGGTGTGTATATCAAAGCTAGGTGCCCAGAAGTTTTTGTTACTACATGTTTTTTTTGTTTTAGGAACGAAAAGATCTTGAAGGAACATTATTTGTATACGAAAGGTACTGTTCATTTACTACAAAATAGTTTTCTAATGATAGAAGCTTTCGTTTTAGAAATTGTGAACCCTATAATGGCTTTGCTATACAGAGTACAGTATCAATGGATACATTTATACAAATATTGAAACCAAATATGCAGTTTGAACAAAGTGGCGAGTGCTTTCTACAATATAAGGTCGATGCTTCTGGTAAGATCTGTGTAAAAATTCTCTTTTCCAAAGATAAATCGGTTAATTTTCATATTGCAGATATTTACGGCCTATGGTTTATCTCAAGTAAAGATTGTCCAGAAGTCACAGAATGTTTAAAAAGGTATTTATGAAATATTCTCATTTTTATTCTCTATATTCCTGTGGACATTCCTGTTCAGATTAACAGCTGCTGCTAATGAGCGAGCTTTCAAAAAATTACAACAGCAGCAACAAACATCGAAACAGTCACTGTCATTAGTTAGTAATCATCTAAACGATCAACAGTCGCTGCGCCACTTATTATCGTCCAATGATGAAAAAAAAGCAACTGATGAACTTTCATCGGCATCCTCCTCATTTTCGTCTTCATCAGCAAATGGAAACGATCAAAATGTGGATATTTTCAAAATGCTAGTTGGAGCACAAGAAAAATTTCAGGACTACGTAAGCAAGGAGTTAAAGATAAATTTCAAGTCATTCCTACCAAGAACACAACTAGTTAACGTGGAATGATATTAAAATTATACTCCATAAGCGCGAGAAAATTGTGTTTTGAGTACAGTTTTAATGCATTTCTTTAGAAAGTGCATTTGTTTAAGCCTGAAGATATAGATGCTATAGAACGCTTTGTACTGTTTAGAAAAGACAACAATCAGTCACTACTCCAGATACATCAAATAAAATTGTATTACTCACAACAACGACGCGTACATCTACCACGAATACTGTTAGCAACAGTCATAATCAACGACCTGTAGTGCAAAAACTTTTACCTACTTCTTCAGTGACTACACCATCAACCAGGAGTGCCAAAATTCAACAGACAAATCCATTTGCTTCCCTACAACGCACGGATACAACATCCACAACAACAACTAGTGCTACTCCTTCTACCACTGCATCTTCAGCCAGTGTACCATCAACACCAAATTCAGCAATGCCATTATGTCTGGCACGTTTGTTTTCTAAAGATCCAACAGTTACAACACCAAACAATGACGAACTTGAAAATGAATTGAAAAAAACATTAGGAATACCAACAAAACCTCCTTTGAGTGTTCAAGATCTGGAACGTCAGTTGTTGAATGGTACAGCATCGACAATCACAACAGCTAATACAGTCACTTCTTCTTCAATTCAAAATGAAAAGTCTCCATCGGCATCAAGTTCTCTAGTTTCATGTGATACAACAAACACCAATAGTAATGTATCAGATATGAGAGATATTAAGCCGTCGGCTATTTCATCTGAAGTATGTAAGATATACAAATCATCTTTAATGTCAACATAACGAATATTCTATTTGAATTTTATAGGGCTCAGTCTCAACACCACCACTTTCTGTTTCACCAAGATTTCTAATGAGTCCTCATCATACAAATAGTCAACTGTTTGAAAATCCAACACTGTCCACTGCAAATACTGAATGGCCATCACGTTCTATGGTTAATATTCCTTTCGAATAGTTTCAGATCAATCACGTATATGGTGAATTTTTTTCTTCTAGTGTTCATCATCGTTTGATTCAAATATTGGTAATAGATTAATGACACCAGCTGATTTCGCCGATACAAATAAAATTTTATTTTCCGGAATGACGACGAAGAATAGTAAATAAATAAAACATGTGTACATGTTCATTTTTGTACTATAACTTATTTTATCGATTCTATAGCAGCGCAACACTGTTGTCGATGCCAAACACAAAATGTAGCTCAGATATCCAAAGATCATTTAAAGCAATTGCTTGTTAAAATGTTACAGGTACGTATATGAAGGATCAAATTTGATTATTTAGAATGTTATAATTTGAATAAAAGAATTTGCGTAAAACGATATATATGTAAAAGTCTATTGACTAGAAGATCCAACTACAATGGCTTTGTTTTTTTATTCATTTAGACTGATGAAGATTTTTTGTCATGTCTTTATAACGCCTATGTCGAACAGCAAAGATCGCCATCAGGTAGGATCTCTTAGAATAATCTATTTTTTTTGTGTTTTACATTCTGTTATTTAGTATAATGATAACATGTGCACATACTCATCATTGAAATTAATTCCAATATGTTTCGTTGTGTGTTTTCTTCGTCTTTCTTTCTAGTTTCTTCTAGTCTCTCACTATGAAAAATACATATTTATTTTTCCTGTTATTGCTGATATTGTCGAACTTTTGTGTTTTTTTGTGAAAATTCGTTCAGATGAACTCTTTCCTTTACACTGATTATATCTATACCGACCAAACACTCTCAGAATGATGTCTCTTTTTTCTAATTTTTGTTTCATTTTAAAAGATTCGAATAGTTCATTTGTGTATTCTTTTCTTATTATTGCAATCATTGGTTGTTCTGTGCTTTACATTTTCATATTCTGTATCTTTGTGGATGCATTTTTCTCTGTGTTGTTCATTTGAGCATTGTAATATGTAGATGTATGCGTCTTATTTAATTCTTCTCTTTGTTAGATCTTGTCTAAAAACGAAAACTTTTACTGTTATTAGGTTCTATTATAAGAAAAGGAAAAAATAAAGTGAACTGACGAAATACCCTATTATTTTTATCATCAAGAATACATTTTCATAGTAAAGTTCAATTAATTTCTCGAGTAGATCATCAAAACATTACTTAATTCTGTATTACTCTTACGTAGAGAATATGTTGTTTTGAAATCATCCGGATTATTAGCACTGATATACTTAAATAGTTTTTATTTTATGCATTGGTTTAAGCTAGTAGGAAAGGAATTATTGGCGTTTATTTCAAAACGGTTTACACGATTTACTTTCCATTGATTACAAAATATATGCCAGTTAACAGCATGACATGCTTCTTCAACAGTACAATCTATTGATCCAGATTTTTCAACAGCTTTAACCCCTTGGCATAGTATTATTTTCCTTATTCAAGATACCCAAAGTGAAAATCTTTGCGGATGAGAACGTACGAATTTTTGTTTTAACTTGAACAAAGTTTAAAAATACATCATTAGACGCAGTTTTTCATGGTGATTACAAATCTGGACTCAAAAACAAATGAAAGTTCAAATCTTTGTGGTGAAAAAATTTTTAAATTTTAAATTTAATTTCCTGATCTAGATATTTTTTCCAAAAATTCTGAAAAATACACCATCGGATAGAGAATTCAATCCTCCACCAAAGGGCTCATTTGTTTTGACGTCTAGATGCCAAATTTTTTTTTCTTTTCTAAAAAAGATTTTGATCCTTATTTTGTGAGTAATTTTAAAACCATTTAATCTAACTTTGAAAATTTATTTTTGGCTGCATGGGGTGACAGACACCTCAAACTGTCTATCTATGTGCAAAGCAGAGCTTGCTAAGTAGTTCTGTGACAGAAAAAATATATACCAAACCACGTCAAACTCTTTCGATGTGATGGAGAGTTCGTGACGTGAACATCACGTCATTCTATGGCAAGGAGTTAAGTTTTAAATTTTTTTGAATTTGTAATATTTTCATATCAGTTCCATCTGTGTATGCTCATCTCGTGTGACGACTGACAAATCTGGATAAGTTGTTGCTATTGCTTTGCATTTCACATGCACATAATACTCATATTGATTTTTACGTTTAAAACAAGATCCATAACCACAGTAACATAATTGTCTTTTACTATGTGTAAATTCAATAATTAATAAACATTTTTTAAAAATATTATGAGCATACAGTTACGTATATCTATCTTTATACACATTTTGACAAAGATCATCATGTTAATGACAGTTGTAGTTCCCAAATAAATAATTTCGGTAAATATGGTGATTACTACTCTAACTTTCTCAGTATTTTCCATTATTTAACAACTAGATTTATGGAGCACTGTTCGTTTCTGTTTAGTTAGTTAGTCATTTCCGTTAGTCATATCTTTCCTTATTCCTTATTGATGAATGTTCGTTACATTTGAAAAATTTATTAGCTGTAACGAGTATTTATTTCCTTATTTTGTCATTCGATTGTTATTTTCGTCAAAATAATTAGTGGAAGGTAAATTCTATACCATGAAAATTATATTTTTCTTTCTTTGCCTATGCAAAAAAAACTAATTAAAATAGAAAACGATTAACGAAACGTAAATCGTCTACTCGGTCAAAACTCTAGCTCTGCGAAGTTTCGAAATCTAGAACGTTTATTATAGTCAAAGAAGATAAAACATTAAAAAATTATTTAAATTCAATTAGTTAATCAACTTGATGTCACATATCCAGGCTTCCCGTTTGCAGAAAAAATTATACACATTATTCAAGAGAAAAAGAAGGAAATGGCTATATATATTATTTAAAATGTTTTGATTATACAAATTTGTCATGATTTTATTATCATGTTTTGACTGTTGTTCGTGGAACATTATAAATTCCAGTATGAAATGTTCCTTGTCGAGCTAGAGAGTCATATGTCGTTGCACTATATGCTTTTCTTCTTTCATCATCAGTACGAAACGAATCAATTTGAGCTTCACCCTAGTGAAATATAAAAGATAATTTGAATAACTTATTCTGAAAAAAATTGAATAGACGTTTACTTTAGCAAATTTGGGTAATTGCCAAAGTTGCTTGGGTTCTACTGGTATTTTAGCTTGTCGTAATAAACTTGCTTTTGTGTGATAGCTTCCTTTGAATGCATTCTAGAAATAAATGAGATATTATAGCAAGAAAGGAGCTGAAAAAAAACGTATTTCTTCTCATACAGCAGCATCTTCTCGTTGTTTTTTGGAATTTAATTCTTTTTCACGCATACTTTCAACCCATTTGTCTAGAAATTTATGTTCTAATACTTCGCTGATTGGCGTCGATGGTCTACAAAATATTCCAACGGTTGATAAATTGAAGAAATAACGAGAGAACACACGTAATACCTGCATGGTGTACCAAAAACCATATCATCGGAAAAACGCATTGGTTTCTTTTTATGTGATATATCTCGTATGAAAACTTTTTTTTTAATATCATGTACAGTTCTAAATAATCATAGAATTAAATTATATATTAAATGTGTACTTATAGCGTACCGAAATCTTGATTGATCTTTTGCTGATATCATGCCTGCTTCAAGAGCTGCTTTATTTAATGCGGAATAATCTCTTACATATTCAAAATCAGGATTACTGGCGGATCCCGTTTTGTCTAATGATGACCAATGATACATAGCTAAACAACATCAAATCTCTAAAATAGAGATTAAGAAAGATGTAAGAAACATACATTCGGCAACGCCTCCATCTCGTCTTGGTAGTGTAATTCCATACGTAAAATTTTGTGCAGGTAATTTGTGTCCTCGTCTTAACGACTTTCCTAATTCAGGCTACACAAAACAAGGAAAAAATAATCATATTCAGTATCAAATACTTGCTGTCTTTACAGTCAAGTTACTTACGAGCAGCTGAAGTGGGCTTGCAAGCATTGTGTCTCGTTGTTCACCGATCATACCGGTTTTGGTATATTCATAAGGAGACAAGTATGTAGGTTTTTCATCGAAAGTTTTACTACGTTCCACTTCCATGTTTGATAAGTTTTTTTTTCTCTAAAAACGAAATTGAATGTGAGGCGATGCTGAAATACCATACTAGCACTTTTTTGTCGGAAAAGAAAGTCTAAATTATAGGTATTTAAAAAGGCTAGTTGTATCTTTGTTCTGTGAGCCAAACTGACAATTTCAAAGAGTAATGCATGTGTCACTTCATTCATATACACCCATAGGACATTGCTAAGCAACATCTGTCGTGTAAGTTAAGACACATTAGATTTTTGTATGTATTCTTAAAAATAATGGACAAAAATGGCTTTTGACGGCTTAAAATTTATGCATCCAGGTCATAATCTCATCGGATAGATGTCACCTTAATGCCACATCGAGAAGATGGGAGATGAATATGAGTTGAAAAAAGCTTATTTAACATAAAGTGTTGATCATCTGGATCATGCTTCTTCGCCCTTTTCTAAACGAACTTTTAGGCCTTTTCTTTTTCTAAAACTGAACTGAATTTTTCTTTCATTGTGTGATTCAATATTCATAATGGAACCACCAGACTATTTTTTATTTAACAGAAATAGCTATATAGCACATTTTCTGTCGCAAAAAAAAGCTCGTTTTGTTCTTTTCTTTCTGTAAAACAAATAACAGTGTGGCATTTATTCGTCGATGTCTGACGGCTTCTGCGTAGTAGTTACTTCTTACTGCATATGGTTCATATATATATATATGAGAGTTCCGAACAAATATAGAAAGGGAAAAAATTATTTTGATCCTGTCAAAATCATAAAACAGACATCTGTATAGCCACTTTTTCACTTATCCTTAAAATAGATCGTGTACTTCTGAATTGGATTTATAAAATTCTGAACTAAACTTGACTGAAAATATTATTTCTGTACTTTGTTTGGTAATTATTACACTATTATAATGTTGTAACACTAGCGCATTCAGTTAGACTCTAATCAGATAGATCGAGCTAAATGATGATATCAATTTGCAACTCAAAAAAGTTTTGATTTCGATTAAGCTTATGTTTAGTTGTCTGTAATCTTCAGTTACCAACATTACTAAAGGACGTAAGCTAGACTGATTATTATAAGGAAAAAGGGCACTATTTTCTTTCAGACGAATGGAACAATTCGAATTTACTTGGTCAGTTACTTATAAAAAATTTCTTAAAATAAAATCAAACGAAATATTAACTAGTCCAATATATCAACATACAAAAACAAATTCAAAATGGTTATTACAATTAATACCACGAAATGATGCTTATTCACAGAGAAGTATTGGTCTATATGTTAATTTGTATGATGGTGCACCACTCAATGTGAATTTTTATTCATTATCTCTTTTATCTCATCCCAAACGTTCACCAATATTTACCAATAAATGTACATTAACAAGACCATTTTCTACAAACGGATGTACATGGGGATTTGCTTGTTTTGTTAATCGTTCAACATTTAAAAATGAAAAAAAATTAATTTGTGATGAATCCAGTTGCGTCTGTATTCAATGTTGTCTTATCATAGAACTTAATCAAGTTGTGCTCGATTATATACCCACCAGTTCATCATCGTCATCACTCATCGAACAATTATTAGATTTAGCTAAAACGTCTAAAAATAATTTCATTATTTCATTATGTGATGATACTTTATCATCAGCCAAACTATTCAATGACAAAACGTTAGATGAATGGACGATATTATTGAAACATTGTGGGGAGAATGTTAACCTTCCAAGATTATCAAATAGAATTAATGAACAATTAGAATTAACACAGAATACAGATGTGCGTGAAGATACACTAAATAATCATTCTGTGCTTGTTTAATATTACTTTTGTTTCTTTCGTTGATGTGAATATTTTACTTGTTTTCTTATGCAAATTAAATAACTAGACAACCTCTCGAGTACCAAAATCATTCGTTAAAAATTTGACTTCTTGATGGAATAAATTTGCTTTGTAGATTGGATTACTAGTCATAAATCATTGACGCGCGTATCGACCATCGCTACGAAAGTTAAAAAAATCTATAACAAACTATTTGGTATTCCGGTATTAACCGAAAAGTATATGCAATTAAGTTTGGAGAAAGGATTTATCAAATAGTAATAGGTCTACTGTGATTTTCTGGGAATTATGCCGTCATAGTGGCAATAACATTGGACGGAAAAATTGTAGTAGAAATTTTTATTAAACATCAGAATTACAAATAAAAACTTGTTGTAGATTGTATTGAATCAATATTTACTTGAGTACCACAAAGACTTGCGTCGTTAATATTGCCAACTAGTAGTCGAACTCCGATCACTTTCTGTCATGCAATATGGATAAATGTTTGATTTAAAACAATTAGAGAGAATTAGGAATGCGGAAAACTCTTAGAGTCATTTGTTGGATGCGGTACACAGCATTCAAATAGTACGTTTTTGCATGTTATTCTTTAGTAATCATAGTTTCTTTCACTTTTACTTTATTCTAATCTTCGTTTTTAGAAAAATGTCCTTGAAAACTTTTAGACGTTCTGAGGTTTCAGAAATCTGAAAATATTAGTCTCTGTAAGTCAGATTATAATTCTTTTATCCTGATCAGAACATCTCAAAGTTCCCTAGGGATACATTTTTTTGTTACTTAAGATTAATAATTTATGAACTTTTTATCCAATACGAAAAAAAGTGCTAAATCATCATCTTCTTTGTCTAATTCCATATTTACTCTGACAAATTTGCCTCAAAATCCGTTCTTATGGAGAAAATAGCTGCTGACTATTATAAAACCCTTTTTTCTGTTGCATATCATACTCGTTCTTATATTGACCCGTCTTCTATCTCAGGGTACAATATGCAGAGAAAATTCTATTAATAACATTATCAGAACTGTCAAACATAGTATCATTAAGAAAAAAGAAATACTTGTACGATGTTGACGATTTATCTGTTTTTATGTTTCATTATCCCTTCATATTTTCATCAGTTTCAATCATCAAAAGAAATTTCTAAATTCTTTCTTCACGGCTCGGAAAAATGGAGTATAGTCTTTATAAAACTTTCAGGATCAATAGATTTCTATGCATCGTACATACCAGCATTATCACAACAAAATAATTATTAATCTTTAGGTTGGTTTTTATGCACAGATCTTTGTTGAGGTAGACAAACATTGTTTTTGTGACTAGTAGTTACCGCATATAACTTGTTAGGATCTAATATTCTCTCTTTAGTATTCAAACTAAATTTGAGTAAGTGTCATGAAATCTGAATTATTAAAATCCTTTTTTTAACTCATCCGAAAACTATTCATTCAGAATACACGATGTCCGGATAAATCATTTGCCGGACATGTTGGAATCTGGATGACTTCTTTCCGGATGAATTTCTCTCGATCAACTCAGGTGGTTTCTTAAAAAACCTCTCAAGTCCAGAAAAGAAATTCTGAATGAGTATAAGTAAAATTAACAGCAATTCATTAGCTGTTTCGTTCTTTATTTTGACTTTCATGACTATCAACAACCAGAAGAGACCACGGCACGTTAATTCAACCAGAAAGAAACCAGATTAGACTATACTGTTGATTCTTGATAAATGTACCCTTAGGAAACACAGAACAATATGATTGTTTTTATTCGGTAAAACTTGTGGAACAAAATTCTCTACTAATCTCTCCGCGGCTTGGGAAAAGATATTAAACGAATACTCATCATCTTAGCACTGTTATTGATCATCATATCGACTGTTGATCTAAGTAAATCAGCAGCATCTGATCAAAACTCGTTGAGAAATGGCAGTGCTTCATTGTACAAGACAGAACAGTCGATTTGATCAACAATCGGAATTATTAGTTGGAGTAAAGCCCAGTGTTTATTTCACGTCTTGTAGGACTATGGATCGATCTTTATTCTCTGTGTGTGGTTCTGTTAATGGGCTTGAGTAAACAAATACCATCGTCACTACCTGTTCTAAGAACTGGTTTATCAATTATCGAACCGAAGAGCATCGTTACTCAAATCGGGCTGGCGAAGTCAGTCTATCATTTACGTTTTAGAATGTTACCAGCTACTCAATTCCTTTCTCTCGAAGTGTGTCTTCGAGCACATATTCAGACACTCGAATTTTCAGTGTGAATAGAATGATGATTGGCATGTTCGCATTAAGTTTCTACGACAATGACTTGGCCAATGATTGTGGCACTGATCGATGGGTGTTGCGATGAAAATCAAAAATAGTTGAGAATATGATTACCCTAGTAAAATCTCTATGAGTTTCCTGACAGGATCCGAGACGTATCCTCCCAATATTCTACTCGGATTTCGCTTTAATTTCTTAGGATTCTAACAAAATCCTATAGAATCCTAATAAAATCAGGTATACCCGAAAGTAATAGGATTCTAATATTCTGTTAGGATCCTAAACAAACTTAAGCGAAATCCTAGTAGGATCCTAGCATTTTAGGATCCTGCTAGAAGGTTACTACGTGGATCCTAAATGTTACGATCCTGGTGTGAAATAGACAGGAAGTGCGTAGGATTTTGCCTAGGGTAACCATTAATTCAACAAATATTCGATGTATCGTCTGAGAGTAAGAAGAACGAATAGAATCATCGCACTACGGTACATCAAACACCTATCAGACAACTAAGATATCGTCAATAATTATCTTTAAGTTTTAGATTGTGAGCTCATTTTCGCGCAATAAGTTTGGTAGTCTTTGCTTGTTCAAATCTACAAAGGGGTCCCTCCTCAGAAATCGATGTTTTTGATTAAAAAAAGCCGGAATTGAGTTTCTTGTTTAGTTGGATACGCTTTTTTCTTTTGAAGCTAAGACATTTGTGTTAAAAATTGCTTCGTGTGACACCCATAACTCGACAAATGTCCAACTTTTTGAGTTCAAATTTTTAGCATAAGCTAGTTAGATTATAGTAATTAATCTTTGTAAGTTTCATCAAAATCGATTGTAAAATAAAAGAAATTTTTCCTGAGAATGACCCCATAAAAGACTTGTTATCATCCAAAACATCGAAACAATATTATTAATATCTATGTAATGCTAACAAATAAATTAACATTAATTTTATTAGAATTAAAAATAGCTAGTATAAGTTGTCCTATTTTTTCAACAGCTGCACATATACAGGTTATTTTAATTCTCGTTAGAACAAGAAAATTGTTAAATACTAAATTGTCAACATATTTACACTATAGTTGATTTAGACGCTCACTGGTTCGGTTCCTATTTGTGTGCTCAATGGTTCTGTCAAATGACTACCATATGTTATAAGTTCATGACTTTTTTTTCGTGTTCGTCTACTTTTACCAACTGAGACTTCATTGTCGTTCTCAGCATCAGAAAAATCATTGTTAGCAATTCGTGGTGATATAAGAAATTTAATTTTTTTTTGGTGATTATTATTGTCATTATTACTCTCATAGGTATCAGGAGGTGGATGATTGATGAAACTTTTGTTTGTTGAATGATGAAAATGTTCTTCACCACATAACAGAGAACAAGATGGACGCGATAATAAACTTCCACAATTTTGCCGAAAACTTCGGTTAAGAAATGCGTAGATGATTGGATTGCAACATGAATTTAAATAGGATAGTGAATTAGCAATAACTTTAAAATAATAGAGAAATACGGTTTTATGTTTTTGTTCCCACGGATAGATAATTAATAATGTTATAGGCAGCCAACAAACTGAGAAGACAACAGTAACAATGGCTACCATTTTGGTAACAGCTCGACGTTTTTTTGACCATCGGGCAACATTGTCTTTCTAAATGAAAGACATATATAATTCAACTAAACTAACATTTTAATTACACAAATTGAGAATAAGAGGAAACTTGTACCATAAAGAAAAGGATAATTAAACTAATGCCAATTATATCCTGTTCAAATTTGTTTCCCTTTTAGAAGATTTGGCTATGATGCGGATACAGTGATGTTTCCTCTTATTACAATAATTGACAAGTATTTCAACTAGTTTTCGCAATATTTTAATTGATAGTCAATACTACAACTTTTATAAAATAGTATAACTCCAATTTAGTAGAATCACTTGTCTTTGACCGATGATTGAAAGAAATATTGTAGTTGTCTGAAACTGTGTGGTTATATCATTCATGGTTTTATAACAGTTTGTTGGATATAGAAGTTAGAGAGTTCATCAGAAAATTATTTCCAACAAGATCCAATATTATTTTAGCTACTATACGATGATAAAAGCTAGGAAGAAACACGCTGAAAAACCGATATCTATTCATTAAACATTTAGTTGTGACGTAAGACAATCCTTCAATATAATTATCACTCGATACTTTGTTTCCAAAAGCACCGTTTTTCTCAATTTCAGTTTTTTTTTGTTAGTCAAACTTATCTACAAACCTACTACCCTATGAAAGCGAAGGCCATAGTCTTATTTTTCTACAAAAATATGAATATATGCTAAAACAATTTTTTAGGTTCTTTTATCTGTATGACTTCTATATATTATCTCTAACTTACTGTTTTTGGTTTCAGTTTATTTTCTTTTTTGAATACATAAAATAGCAATTTTCCGTAACAGGCAATAATTATTGTCAGCGGTATAAAATAATAGAGTGTAACGGTGTAGATACGAAATTTTTTCTGCAAATTTTCTGGACTTAATAGGACACATTGCCACTTTGAATCGTCGTGTTTCTCACTAATACCATAATGTTGATAGAATGGTGAGGCAAATCCACAAGAAACTAAGAAGCAAAAAATCAATTTTATTTTATAAATTAAAAATTGATTTAACAAAGTATACATACTTATCCAGATAAAAAAACTTAGACCAAAAACGGTTGACGGTCTTCGCCATGTTAAATTTTCAAATGGTCGTACAACGTAAATATATCGATCAATTGTCATTACGACTAATGTGAGAACGGTGACGAGTACACTGACAAATGAGATGAAATTGAGTAATTTACACAATATTTCACTAAAAAACCACTGATCTAACGTATATTGAACAACGAGTAATGGCATACAAAACGCCAAAAATACAATATCAGTAATGGCAACTAAATAAAAAAAAAATATGCTTGAAATTCAACGTCTATCATAAAATCTGGACTGTCATCATGATACTGACCAACACTTTTTTTTTGAGGATCTTAGAGTGAACGTCAGTATTAGAACTCCAGACTGCTTTTTCGAAGACGCTTTTATATCTATCATTACCGATGTAGAGTGCTGATAAGTGTCAGTTTCAATAACCGGATATCTTTCCTATAGTTGTCAAGCTTTTTAAATAACTATCCACTTATCCAGTGCAGTTCTAGTCAGAAAGCTAACCTGACGCAGAAATCTGTCGCCCAATTGCTTCAGCTCCTAATATACATACACCAACCCCATACTAGCTTTTCGAAGCCACGAAGACTAATCAAAGGAGCTATATTGTACGTCGCAATGTTGTGAATATGCTGTCGAACCGATGATTCGAAGCATTAGGACATGAATAACTTGTCCAAGGTTTTTACAGAGCTTATAAGGATCGGGGTTTAAATACAGTGTTTTTGATTAATATATTGTATTTTGTTAATATATTTTACTGTTCTCTTGGTTTATTGAAGAAAATTAATAATAAAGCAATAAAACACTCGATTTATTAGTGTATGAGTGCTTCATGTATTCAGATACATACGATTGACAATAAAGCAATTTGTAACGTTGTTTAACTTTTGAAATCTTATGGCCACAAATATGACTAAACCATTTCCTATAAGCGAAGAAAAAAACAATAGCAAAATAGTCTACAAAAAATATGCAAATTTTCATTTACCAATAACACCAGCAACAGCTATCATAACCCAGGCACATGCAAAGCCAATTCGTGCATGTAACGTTGGTGTGTCATTTGTTAGATTAGAATCATCTCCCGAATGATTAGAATCACTGATGACTAATGAACTGCTATCCATCACATTTAATTAAAATAAAACTAAAAAAAAGAATAACGCATTAGAAATTATACAATTCAATAAAGTATAAAAATCCACTTAATGCATTTTATACGTTTCAAATAATGAATTAGCACAATTTCATTAATTCGATTTTATAGTTGTAAACATATTCTCGACACTTCTTCTTTCAAGTTGGGGCTAAATTTCCACATTAAAGTGGCGTTTCTTTTGTGTCCGGAGACACAAAAGTGACATTAATAACATAACAGCTTAATGGATGATGATGTCAAATTCAATCTAACATCAAGATGAGCAATAAAAAAGTAGTGTATATATGATTATAACAAATGTTAGTGAATTTTCTTTATACTTCAACAAAATATTTAGATGACAATCCTTTCTCATTTGATCTCACTTCACTTCACTATTCTCTATATAATGCATTTAATCTACGCACGGTAAGTGCTTTTTGTTGTTTCCGGTCGAAATATTACAAAAAAATAAGAAAAAGAAAATCCTTTGTCTCAAGATTGTTGAACGATTTGTTGTAAACCATTACTGTTTAATGTTGAATGCATAATTCTCAATTGTTTCGTATTTTGACGCCTTTTCTTTTTGAGGTTGTTCACGTATGCGATATTTCAATGTATAATTAAAATAAAAAAAAGCTTAAACAAACTTATAGGACCAATTTTAAGACAAATAGTGATGACCAATACCAAATATTCCAAAACGAAAAAAACGCTAGAAAACACTCTTCAACGATGCTGGAGATATTTGTACTGAAATTTTACTCATCAAAAACAGTAAAAAATGTAGATTTAGACGAATGAAAATAAAAATAAACATTCATTTATGCGAGCTTATAGAAAAATTGTTGCGTCTACGTTTTAAAAGTCTATAGAAAAGATTATTCTGTATTATACATGAGTCCGCCTATGAACGCTTGTCATTATACCGTTGTATCATGTCACTTCTTAAATAGAAATGAAAACTGTCAGGATTCTCCTGTTGGATGCGTATAATTCTGTGTTTACTATTGTTTCTACTTCCAAAATAAGAATCTTAACATAAGATGAATGAGGATAAACCCGATTAAAATGTCTTTTAAAACTTGCTTATGAGACTACTTGTCAACTTAATTATTAAGCTTATTTCATTTAATAATAATTATTGATTTAATTTTTATCTTGAATGCACGTAGTTTTCAAATAGAAGAAAACAAGCGCCTATAGACTCATCGATAGGCAGTCAAAGAGATTATAATTTAATGATGCATTTTGTCTTTACACAATGGAGAGTTTATGTTGCATTTTATATAACATTTAATTTACCTTGTTTTTTCACGTTATTGATTCGTTTTACTTCAATCTGAGATTATGGACATGGTAATATTGAGAGTTATTTTAATTAAAACATTTATCATTATGAAAAAAGAAACAAGATATTGGACTAACAACTAGGTATGTACGAAAATATGTTTATGTATATTTTAGTTAGAAATACAAAAAAAATATCGAGCATTAAATATCAAGAATAACAACATATTCAACTAAAAGATGTGTATCTGGAAAAGAATTCAATTAGGAATAAAGAAAGACAGAGAGAGAGAGAGAGAGAGAGAGAGAGAGAGAGAGAGAAAGGAATCATCTCTCTCTGCTACTTTCTCTTTTCTGCTTTTTTACACCCCCTTCTGTGTTTTTCTCTCTCTTCTACATTGAAGATTCGAAATTCTATACTATCTCTCATTTGCGAAAAGTATCCACTGAAAGTCTACTGGAAGACATTTCTTCTATAATACAAATTGTAATTATTCAATACAGAGAAGAGTAGTATAGAATGACATACAAACTTTTTTAGATATAGAAAAACGAGTAAACTTTCTTTGTTTAAACGACAGGTACAACTTTAAAAAATGAGTTTAATCTCTATGTAATAACATCAATTTTCTATGAGTTAATTACATATTACTTCGTCTCGGTTTTATACATACTCATATTTTCCGTTTTAAAGAAGAACGTGAATAATTAATTTCAATATTAGAAAGTAAGAATTTCTATTACACTTGTTTTCAAAAGTATCAGGTTGTCATTGTCAAAATAGAAATTAGATGTCTGATTAATCTTGTCAGTAATCAGAGATATCATATCAGAGATGAAAAGTTAATTTAACTTATACTCAAAGTAGAGAATACACTAAGTAAAAACATCGATGTATCTTGATATTTTCTATAAAATTTGTCTGAAGTCCAAAATTGACACTGCATACATATATAATTAAAAATTCAGTTTTCAACCATAAAGAACTTGATCAGCTTATAAATTAGATACAAGAACTAAGCTACATCTCTATAATTTCTACGTATTATGTTTATAGCAAAGTTATCTGTTACATTCATAATTCATATATCTATAAAGACTATATTTTCATTATCGGTGTAAGACTTCTCATATTTCATTTGGCTCGATAAACTTCTTAGCTTCTTGACGTATGAAAAGTACGAATATAGTCAGGCATTAATCTCAATTATCATTTATATGTCATTGATTAAGTATCATTTGATTTGTATTAGATGTACATGCAATTAACAAGGTATGTCACATGCTACCTGATCTATTATTAGGCCTTCTTTTTAGATTTAGGTATATATTATCACAATTACTTCTTGCTATCTGATCGATTATATTTCTGTTTATACATCAATGATTGTGTAAAAAAGGATAACTAATTAGCGGAATGAAAAAACAACGAGATGTTATTACTATTGGCCTGTGAGGAAAAGGGAGAACACCTCATCGTATGTATATTCTCGAGATTAAACTAGATAACTTTTCTCTTTCTCGTTCTCTCGTTAAGAGATCAGTTGAGCGCATTAAAAGGAAATTAGTTCCTTTTTTCGTCTTAAAATTTAGAACTAACTCCCTCGAAATGCATTAAATATTTGTTATGTTTCTATCTGTCGATCCGTTACTTGTAAATGAAAGGGTAGGGTAACACATGATTGTTTTCACGATAGTTAATATTGACATTACGTGATGTACGTTGTGTCTTTTCTTTGTTTCCGCACTATAATCGGCATTAAAACCATTATGAAAGTAAATATTGAAAAAGACACAACTACCCGTTTCTATTGCATATTTTTTGATATAATGAATAAATGAAAATATTTCTAATACTGGTTTTTCAGACACTAAAATAAAAGTTTTGAATAATTTATTCTTTAATCAATGGATAATGAAGTAAAACTCTCTATATCCAGTATTTACGCGTTGTTGGAAAAATAACGTAGGGTAAAGTCAGATATAGATGCGAGTCACAATTTAAATTTTAGTAACATTTTCAATAATGAGTAAATTTTTTCGAAAGTAATATGGAAAGTGAGCTAAGAAGACGAATGTAGAAATATTCAGTGAATTGGATTTGATAGTGTAGAAAAGTCTTTATTTTCTGTTTAAAAAGAAATTCATAGAACTATACAGTATGCCAACAACAATTTTGAACAGAAGTGAGCAATCATTTTGTGATGATCTACCATAATGATAAAATATTAGTGTCTGTCATCCATCAAAATATTTTTTGATTCTTAAACATATATTTATTCAAAATATGTTATCATAAAAATATAGAAATAATAGGTATAAATCACCATTTTCACAACGCGAATGACTCAATGCAAGAGTCGCCTTCTGTGGATATCCACGTCTTTTTCCCAAATCTTCTAGTTCTTCTAGTTTGGGTGGATCAGATACAATATGGTAATTGAAATAAATCATCATCACTCCAACAAAATGTTTACATACGTATTCTTTTAAATTTGTTTTACATGAACACATCATTGGTATTGTGACTAATCTACCCATGGGCAAAATTTTCGTAAAAATTTGGGATAAGTTTCGTAAAATAAGCTCATTTACGACTAACTTATGAGTAAACACGGGTAAACCAACACAAAATCGAAGGCTAGTTGTCCGTTAGATGACCGTTTTACATGTAAAACAAAAATGTCTCAGTTTACGTGTAACAGTTCATACAAAAGTCTTTTACGCCTAAAAACG
>CAJNOQ010000310.1:0-55401 GCA_905250885.1 Didymodactylos carnosus | reverse complement strand
ATTACATAAATGAGAAGAGCACAAAATTCTGAACAAAATGAGGTATTGCTTATAATTTTAGCAATTACTTTAAAAAGGTAAGAAAATAACAGATGTTCAAGCAAGCAAGAATGGTTTACTATAAAAACCTAATTTTTAGGTTGTCGAATTTATGACTTAAAAAAACTGAAAAACTATCAATGATACCACATTTTGTTCAGAATTTTGTGCTCTTCTCATTTATGTAATTTAAAAACTTTTTTGATAAACTTAAAGCATTTCTATAAACCCCCAAAAGGTTTTCCAGAGATATCGATAAGACTCCAAACTTTTGAGACCGGGTTCGGATAGTCCACACTTGAATGTTTATGGAAAAGTGCATCTCGTTTTATATTTAAGCCAGAAGCTCAAGAACGACATCAAACAATATGAACCCCTAGGATCCTCAGAAGACCTTCGGTGTCGAGCTGAAGGTCCGAGGTAAAAACGATCTGACCGCATTATCGGATAGACCGTGCAATAGATTACATAGGATAAAAAAATCCCTCTTCCATCACTTGTCTTGGCGGAGAAACAGAATCTTTATTTTTGTTCTCCATTTTTTAGACGCTGAATTTTCCATTGAAGAGAACTGCTAGAAAACCGTCCAGAACTCAGAAAGTAAAAGTTCTAGAAGGCTCAAAACTTGGATTTATAGGTTTTTACATCTACTGACCAAGAGAGGACTAGTTAGAAGAAAATCTGAGACACCGACTGGGCATAACTTGTTGTTTCTCTCATGCAACGACTCATAGGTGTAAGATACTGAGATATCGTGTATATTTTACACTTACTTCAATTGGTCCTGTCTTTAGAGCTCTGATTTTGTTCGTGTACGTATTCAACAAATGGAACCGGATTTAATGGAAATTGGTGCTAATTTAAACGAAGCCATACAATATCAAATATTACACGAAGAACTGATTAGTAAATTGAAGGTAAACTGCGCCCTTAGCATATCTCTAAGAGCCAGGATCAAGAATTATCTTAGATTTTGTTGATTCTGTGTATGTTTTAGAACATACAAAATTAGATATTTTGGGACGTTTATCGGATTTCTACTCTCCCAAAACTCTCACCAGTTTGAGTGCGCGAAGTATATTATCTCGAGGAATTTTTATTGGAAAAATCCTAGTTTTATTTAAATTTCAAACACGATGTTAACGAGTGGAGGTTATCTATACTATTTCAAAGATTGTGAATAGTTGCGTGACATCTTATTCTAAAGAGAAATATTTACTCTATAAAATCACATAGCTGACTAAAATCTTAAGCGTTGTCTCAAAATTTTTAGGCTTTTAGTCAAAAACAAATTTTTAGCGAGTGAGGACTTTTGTACCATTTCAAACTTTTTTTCTGCAATCTTGTACTGTACTAAGTTAGTGGTGCCGCAGAAAATGTTTTGAAATGAATCAACTCGGTTAGACTGAATAACAGATCATTTCAAAGAAACTTCCTATCGTCTACACTTTCCTGGCTTTTTACTGGAGCATAATCAGTGAAATCGTACATCTAAGACTTTGTACATGAAGAGTAAATTGATCATAGTTTCTATGCTAGAAGTTTAAAATGTCTGAAACGATTGTTTGATGACAGAATAAATTTTTAGTTTGCTCATTCTAGTATTGTTTCGGTGCTCAAACTAAACATTTTGGGAAAGAAAGAATCGGATAAGGCTACATGCTCTAAAATATAGAAACGACTGAAAACAAAATGTCCGATAAATATTGATCATGCCTGTTTTGTTGTTGATCGTATTTCTTGTAAATTGAATCTTAAAAAGTTGTGTTATTTTCACGCATCTGTATTAAGGCAAAACAAGATCATATAACCGAATTATTAACGAGAGCCGATGACTTAGTTACCCAACAAAAAAGTTACAATGAAGTTTACGAGGCTATGGCACGATCACTTGGCGAAGCATGGAAAGAATTAAATCTTCAATTAGAATGTCGACGAAATTTATTAAATCAAGCTGTTCAGTTTCATCAAATCTCTCGAAAAGTATAATATTTTTTAACATTCAAAAATAATTAATTCTCTATGATTTATTTAATTTTAGTTTAATGATCGTGTTAATGAAGCAAAAGATTGGTTTTCAAGTTTAGAACGAAATGATTTAGATCATTCAAGTTTAAACGAACTATTGGAACAACATGACAGATACAGAAAGGGTATGATTAAAAATCTTTTTATACTATTTCCATTTATTTATTCAATTGTTTCTAGTTATATTGGAAACATCAATTAGTACACTTGATGAAGGACAATTACTACTTGAACGTATTCGTGATATGGGAAATTTTACCGATGCAAGTAATAAACATTCAACAGTGGCTGCATGTTATGAAGTTGAACATATGTTGGGACTTCATCAAGATACACGACGAACATTTGAAGATGAATGGGAACATAAACGAACATTATTAGCACAATATGCACAAATGACACAGACAAGACAAGATATTCATCAAGTAAAACATTTTGACAAAATATTAAATTTTAACTTAACAGTAATATTTTAATTATTCTTTTTATAGATTTTAATTTGGTTACAAACACGTGGACAATCGTATCTAGAAAATACGGATTTGGGTCGTAATGTTGTTGATACTGAACGTTTACAAGCAATTCATACAGATATTGAAAGTGAAGCACAGGTACATATTTTAACACAATTTTTAAAATACATTTTATCTGTAAAGTATATTTTTTGTAGCCAATTCATGATCGTGTATTAAAATGTATGCGTTCTGTTGATCAATGGATACATACGGGTCTTGAACGTGCCGATTATTTACATGCTTATGCTCATGAAATGTTAGAATTATGGGAAAAATTTGCATTAAAACTCGATTTAAGACGAAAATTACTTGCATTAACACGAACATTTTTCATGGATGCAAATGAATCTTTTTCTCAATTAGATGATATTGAACTAAAACTTCGTTCGTTAACATCGGGTACACCAAAATCAAGTGATTTTTTATTAAAAGAATATCAAATGTTAAATGATCAAATTATTCGCTCGTCTGCTATTGCTTTACGTGAAGGACAAATAGTATTAGAACGTACACATATTGATGATTATGGTTCAACATTTTTAAGACAACGTGTTCAAGATTTAGATTTACGTGTAAGAAATTTAAAACAAATATTAATGAATGAAACAGAAAAATTAGAAAAACAAGGTTCATCATTATATCAAAAATTTGATGAAAAATATACTCAATTAAATTCATGGATATACAATGTTGGAGATAAATTTTTAAATACATATCGATCATTGGGAGCAGATTTAAGACAAGCAAGAGATTTTTTAGATATACATCAACAATTAGAAGAAGATTTAAAGGTAAAAATTCATTTAATGATAATTGATCAGAAATAGAATGATTTACATTTAACGATTAAACTTAAATGTAATAAATAGTAAAAAAATAGTGTAAAAGTTGAATGGGATGAGAAAAATGAATAAAGTCAGTCTTTTTTCATTGAATAGATTGTTCACTGGAATATAGACATGTGGAAAAAGAGTAGATGTACTTTTAATTAACAAATTTTCAGGATGCATCTCACATTTTTATTTCTTCTTTTATTTTATTTCTCTTTCGAATGGCGAAAATCGCGAATCTTTAGCTCTCAATATTCGCTATACTATAAATCCAGTGTTGTTCCTTGGATCGAATTGCTTTCTTTTATTCATTCCTGTGCGCCATATTTAATAATTCTATAAAATTTAATTGCCTTTTTAATTTGTTCTATCCCTTTAGTAAGTATGGCTTCATTTATATCTTTCTTGGCTATTCTGGGGATCTTCGTTAGTGTGCTCTTCATCTCACCGTACGTATTTTGCCTAATATCACAGAAATAGTTTATATTGATTAAAAATCGTTTTGGCGCTGAATTAATAATTTTCATGACATGATACTAACTGTTGAGGCAATTCAAAGAATTTTGCCTAGCTTTCATTTCAGTAATACAAGCAACAGAAGAAAAATATTGTTGTCGTATACTTATTCATGATACTCACTGTAAATCGATAAGTACTACGATCTTGCTCAGCATGTTTCTCTCTATAAAGCAGACAGTCTCTTGTGTGTAATTAAGACATGTCGAAAAATTTGGTAATCAAAAAGATTGGTATCTGTGAAGAAAGTGAGTGAGTGAGTTATCTTGAATCTAATAAAAACATGGTAGCCATTGTTGATAATTGTTTGATTAAACGTTTTTGAGTATCAATAATATGAGGAGATTACTATTCGATTGAATGTCTTTTACATATTTGAGTTATCTCATAATAATATTCGGATGATAATCTCGGATAGAAATAATGAATAACATGTAAATTAAGACCACCAAATACGGTCACGAATGAATATTTTGTAGCCAGGTTATTGTTCGACGTATACATGCAATAATTTGACGATGAAATCTAGAAAAGAAAAATGATAAACTTTTATCTTTTCATTCAATTTATCGTACCATCCATTATTTATAAATTATTTATAATAATGTGTTTTACATGCATAATGACTTATCATCAACGTTACATGTAATATCCCTTGTAACCATGCAACTATCAAATAAAACAGTAGACAATATTTCCAGCTATGTAAATATTTGTTCAATAATGTCAATAACTATATACAATGAACTATCATTATTATAAAATCTATTAATGAATTTTTATGTTTCAATGCATGAAATATAATAGCAAATCTACTGACAAATGTACATGTCATATAAAAAAAGAAATATTGATAGGGTAGAACATGTGGAATAATTGATTTTTATTGACGAAAAAATGGAAATAATAATGTTGTTTGAGTTCAAACATTTTCTTTCATTTGTCAATCATAATGAACGTTATCGTTATCAAATATAGTTGTTATGATACGATGTAAATAATACTCAGTTTCCACCAACTTACCGATACTCCTTTACAAAATAATCGGCCAATATGAAAATCAATATGACGACCGTCTGTTAATAGTTAATGGTCAACGATATACATTTCTAACAGACATTATTACCAAAATAAATATAGAAAAATTGAAATCTTAAAAAGAAAGTTAAAGAGTATAAAAGAAATTCTTCTATCGTAACTAAAATATACCTAGATATTGTATCGTATTATGATGGTATATACCCTAGACTTGAACCTTGACTTAAACTGACTTAAAATTTCTTTTTTTAATGTGCAAGAACAATATATTGTGAAATGGAGTTATTTAGCTCAACTTTATGATGATACACATCAGTTTGAGCTCGTTATTCCTCATATTAAGAAATATAACGCAGCCTAGTAGAATAAGACTCAATGAGTAATCAACTAAACAGAGGGATTTTTAAACATTCTTCTTGTATCTAAGTTTATGGTTACCATTGTTTCTCATTATTCCCCGATTTTCAGGTGACCTCACGTTTGGGCTCACATTTTACTGGTGGACAGGATCGATGATTGTGAGAAAAACCCCTAAAAGAGTTTCAGTGAGTTGCGACTTGCTTGTGGAGTAATGGCTTGTTTTAGTTATCTATAGTTAGCATTAAGGTTTCGCTAGGTTATTCCATATCTCATCAAGGTAGTGACATCCTCGTAAATCCTTTTTTAGTATTGTAAAATACGCGTTTTTTAGAAAGCGATAAAATATGTTTGCAGCAAAAAACTTTTAGTATTTAAATTTGTTTCATTGTAGATATGAGAAAAATGTGAGTTGTAACATTAGCATGAGAAGTAAAAGTATACTTTGTGTTCAAGCAGAAGAGATAACATGAAGTTTTTAGGCTAACTAGCTATTAAACAAATATGTCTCCAATAGAAATTTTAGATGTTCAAACCCCAATGAAGATGAGATATGGAATCACTTAGCGAAACCTTAATGCTAACTGTAGATACCTAAATCAGGTCATAACTCCACAAGCAAATCACAAATCACTCTAATTCTTTTAGGCTTTTTCTTACAATCGTCAGATACTGTTTGCTGTATCATTTCTCCACGATAGAATAGATAACTTATACGCAATCACAGAGCATCATTTGTACTGATAGACTAAATACATTTGATCTGTGAGAAAAATTTATTCATTTAATGAAAAGTCGATTTTGAGATGAGTAGACTGAATAGCTTGAGTATTCATATTACTTTTGACAAGGCCAAACACTCCTATTAGTTTTAGAAAATAGTTTTTAGAAATCCTTTGATTTTGGTGACAATTTCAATAATAACAATTTGTAAAGTTTTTCTGATCAAAACGAACCGTCGAACAGCCTTGTGAAATGATCGAATAATAATTTAAAGGCTTTAGTAAAAGCTCTAAAACATATGCAAAATACTGAATGCCATTTTTCCTTTGATAACTCGGTAACTTTTCTGCTACCGATGTTTATCGTTTAGCCAATTATATCGTACTGGTGTCAGAAATGAGTAATTCCTCTTCACCTTTAAGCTACAAGATACAGCAATGACGTAATAGAGCCCAATTTTCTATGTAGACTTTTTCTTTGAAAAATAAGATTATGAGCATTTTTGAGCCAGTAAAATTACAGAAGCTAACTTGAGATCACTGAATACGTTTAATTGATGGTATGATAAATATTTCTAGAGAAAAGAAGATGATATTCAACAGTTATCTCGAATTGTTAATGAACTTCAATCGAGTAATGATCGTCACGCACAGATATCAAAAACACGTTATGATCATTTAATCCATTCATG
The DNA here is from genome assembly GCA_905250885.1 of Didymodactylos carnosus. Classification (NCBI taxonomy): domain Eukaryota; kingdom Metazoa; phylum Rotifera; class Eurotatoria; order Philodinida; family Philodinidae; genus Didymodactylos; species Didymodactylos carnosus. The sequence goes on along the minus strand of CAJNOQ010000310.1, from coordinate 48,664 downwards.
GCAAAAATTAAGTGAAAAAATATCAAATCGTTTAACATTAGCTCAAAATTATGTTGATTTTAAACGACAGGGTGAACAAGTAAGTAGAAAATCTTTTATTTCTTCAAATGTATGTTATTCTTTATTTTTAGTTAACAAATAGTTTTCAAAGTATCGAAGATATCATCAGTTATCGTGATAACATTGATTTATTGCCAGAATCAGCAGTGAAACATATTGAAGAGACTTGGTATTCAACACAAAGAATGTATCAAGAGACAATCAGTTTATCGAAACGAATTAGAGGAGCTTTAGAAAACGTATGTATTGTTTATTTTCTTTTACACAGCATTTACAAAAATCATAAAATATTAACAAATGTATATACCATTAGTATATTTAGCGAAAGTACAAAATAGACTTTAATCTCTAGTCGGAAAAATGAATACCGATAAAAAGATCAAAATTTAAATTCAATTTTATTTTAACTGAAATATAATCTTAGGTCTAAAATCTTGGTTTTTCAATCTATGTTAATGTAAGTAGAAATCTACTTCTATACCAATTTTTGGCTACTACCAGATGTAGATACCTGCAACATACGGAGGGCCCAAAGAAACATGTAGTGATAGGAACAAAAACAATCTTTGCTTCTCATCTTCAGTGCTGAGCTACAGCTATGCTCTCTTCATCCGGACATTTGAAAATTCTTTTATTAGCTTCAGCGTCTTTATCTCTCTAACCACGAAACGATTCCTACTTTAAAATCTCTTTGTGCACCAAAGACATACAAGCATATGTAACCGATGATACTAATTTCGATTAAGATAATCAGTACTGTTGATAGGCTACTGACAACCGATTTATGGAAACCTCTTTTCTAAAATCAAAACGTTTTCGTTCAAAGTGAATTCTGGACAATATTAGCTTATGAAGCACATCCATTTACATATAACTATAAGTTTTCGTGATTATCGGATATGATAAGGTTATAAACAATTTTATATCAATATTTGCTAGACAATAGCATAGGCATGAGTTACACGAGAAAAGTTAGAAAAAAGATCAGAAAAAGTTTAGTGCAGACGAATTCAAAAGGCTACAGAAGAGTAAAACGTTCGTTTATTCGTGACGAGGACAGATGATGCCAGTTTCTTGTTTGCAGTTGCACATGACTGACTCGAAAGTGACTCGAGTCAGTTTATCAAGTTTATCGAGTATCACCTCGAGTCCGAGTTCGAGTCTGAGTCATAGAAAAATGCGACTCGAGTTGACTCGAGAAAACTGGAGTTTTCCAGAAAATCCATAGAAAAAACACGTCAGAAAATTCTGGGCAAAAATATATCGATTTTCTTTTTCGATGTTCTATCTCTGGTATAAATTTGAATCCGATCCGACATTGGCTTCTCCGGTTTCCAAGACGGTAAAAAAAGAGGGGGGTACCCTGAATCGTAATTAGTATCATCGGTTGCATATGCTTTCATGTATTTGATGTACAAAAAGATTTTAAAGTAGGAATCATTTCCTCGTACAAATTTTTTATTTTGTGAACTGACTACTTAGCAGCCTTATGATATAAAATAAGAATCAGGAATAAGGTAGATTTATTAACACTTTCCCTATGGCGCCACAAAAAGGCCCATAATTAGGCGTCTACCACGTGCAAGAATTTTCATTTCAGGTAAATGATAGAGAGCTCGGGCTGTTTTTGTTTTATAGTAAATACCTATGGCTAGGAGTTGACAGAGCCCGATTTTTGAATTTCTCATTTACTGATTTCTGGTGTTTAATAGAACTTTAAAGTCCGAAAAATCCTTGGAAGGTTTCTTAGAAATCCTCATTTCTATAAAAAACAGAAGCATAATTGAAAAACGGTCTCCTACTTATAGGCGTTATCTACAAATCAAAAAAAATTTTCTTCTCCGATGTACCGTTACCGAGAATTCCTGCACGCGGCCGAAGCCCTGAAGCCAAACCGCAGTCTTAAGAAAAACGCAAAATAAGTTTTGATTCTGTTAAATGCATTTTTCTTAAAAACTCGTTGAGCGTTATATAATTTGTTGATATTTTGCTATAGGTTATCGGCCATAGCGGATCTAATGAACATGTGCGCGGACATGTGCGACACGTGCCTACGCTTATGCAATACAAATGCACAAAAGCCATGTTTTTCGCTATGGGGCTTCTGGAAAACTCGCTCAAAACCTATGAAAAACCTATTCTGTTGACACAAAAATTATGCCATTAGAAAGTAGGCACTATCCAACCATGTGCTTTTCTTAAAGTCGGCCATATGAGGTGATTAAAATGTTATTTAAGTAGCTCACTTAACGCTAAGACGGCAGTGCATTGGATGTTACATACTGACTGTAGTCTATTTTTTTAATTTCGCTAGACAATGTGTATATTCTCGAATTTTGTTCGTAACTGCATATCTATTCCTTTATAGGAATCAGAAATCCTCGCTATTCAACCAAATGAATCATATCGTTCAATTATTGATCAGTCTGAGCAAGCAACACGAAAATTTGAACAAATATCAAATAGTTTTGATGGTTGGTTACACAAATTATCACAATTGAGAGACTTTAAAACACAATGGCACCAATTCATACAGGATGCACGAAATGTGAGAAGGCATTACATCTTATTGTCTCAAAATGTAAATATTGCTTTGTTTTAGACAATCGATAAAGTACATCGATTTGAATTAGATTTTATTCCCGAAACATCACGAGGTATAATTACAGATCGTCATTCATTGGTTGAAAAATATCAACATTCACTAAGTGATTTTTCAATTCGTGTTCAAGTAAAATAGTCAATTTGTTCGTAATATTCAATTAACTTTAGATAATGTGTTTAGGAGACAACTCGTGAAGTTGAAGAACGTTTGAAAACAGCTGAACTTTTGGGTATGAGAGGTGATACCAAAGGACAAAAGGAACAAATTGTTAATGAATTAGTTAAAGCACATCAAAATTATTTGACACGTGTTAATCAATCTCGAACTGTTTTACATACAATGGTGAACTTTTATAAAAATACGGAAAAAGTTGATCAGTTCATTAATAGTTCGGAGAAACAATATACAATGATCGATTTACCATCAGATGTTCGTAGTACAGAAGTAATGATACGTCAACATGAAACAGATCGAGACAAATTAACACAATGGTATGAGCAATGTCGACAAGAAGCGGAACTTGTCGACGTTAAAGCAAGACAGGTGAGGAAACAATTATATTTCCTTCATAAGACTATTAATATGCTCTACCTAGGGTGGTCTCTCATCATTTGTTAATGAAATTCGATCAACACAAAATGAAACTGAACAAAAATATGTTAATTGGCAAAGACGTTGGGATGACCGAGGTGTTAAATTGAAACAACGGGTTGAATGGTGTCAATTTTTAGATGAAAAATACAAAGTAATCAATAGTTCCATCTTGTTAACAAACTATTTTAGCTCGTTATTTATAGACTGTTTATGAAATTGATACGCTTCAACAAGAAATTGATCAAAAACGACGTGATAAACCGCAAAGTTTGAAAGAAGCACTTATCCGAAATGAAACATTTCATGAAACTGAACGACGTTATGAGGTGTGTTGAATAAGATAAATAATATGTTACCAGGAATCTAATAGAACATAGTAAAATCTTTATAGAGTTGTGAACGAGCGGTTCGACGTTTTCGTACAACAGCTGAATTTATGTTGCAACAAAAACATCCTGAATATGAATTGATACAATCAGAAGTGAAAGATGTTGAAAAGAAATCATCCGTATTACATATATCAGTGGCTGATTATCGGCATATTGTAGAAAAGGCAACATCCTATTATAAATTAATTGATGAGGTAAAAGAGTTTTTATCTTGAATTATATGTTTTTTAACTCATTCTTACATATATAGGTTGAACGTTGGCATCAAGATTCGAGTCAATTATTGGTACGTATTGGTCAAGAGACACTGAGATGTCAGACAGAAGTGGAAACTCAGGAATTATTAAATAAAGTTTCATCAGCGATTGACAAAGGAAAAGAGTATGAACGTGAAACAATGAAATATATTACCGAATTAGCTATACAAGTATTTGGTAGGTGTTTACTGCATTATTTATGCTACTCTACATGATAATAGCAATATTTTAGGTCCTGATGAAGGTCAACATCGTATTAAACATGTATCCTCTCGTAATATTGAATTAATAAATGCATTCATCAAAATTCATCAAGATATATCAACTGTTCAACGAAATTTTGAGCATCGAAAAGAATTGTTTGTTGAGAGCAGTCCTGTTATAAAACAACGTCGATTAGAACCACCATCATTTGTAAAGCCATTACGTGATGCAACCATCACTGAAGGAACAAGGTTTGTCACTATACTATATTATACTTAAGTACAACTGTTGACTTAGTTTAGATTCACCTTTGAATGCATAGTTGATGGAAGTGAACCAATTAATATAACATGGTTAAAAGATCAATTATTCTTGTCTAATATAACTCATGACATAAAATATGATCGGGGTCTTGCTACATTAACATTTGTTGATGTTAAACGTGAAGATTCATCATATTACACATGTAGAGCAACCAACACAGCTGGAACAACAGAAAGTTCATCATATTTAATTGTCAAAGGTAAAAACAAAAAAAAAATTGCTTTTTAGCATCTGAGAATGTTGAGAGAACTATTAAGATTAAATCTGTTTTTGAAGAGTTTTATTATTGTTTTTATCGATTTTTTGGCTAGTTTTAATGAATTTTAAGAAAGATAAATGAAAAATCAATTTTTGTTGAATACTATTCATAGTTCGTTTCATTTGTGACAATAACTACGAAGTTGTATAAAATATTTCTATTACATATATCTGACATTCTGGTGTTAATGAACATGTTTATCACCAAATATTCTATAGGTATCAATTGTGTTTAGAAAATCCTGATAAAAATGTTCGTGGCCCTACATTTGTTGAACCATTACGAACGATCGATACTTCATTCGGTCAATTTGTTACATTTGAATGTGTTATACAAGCTGAACCATCACCCACTGTTACTTGGGAACGCGATGGTATTCATTTACAAGATGACAATCAACATACGATAACAAGACAAAATAATCTTCATCGATTAACAATACGTGATGTTCAAACATTTAATTCGGGAAAATATTTATGTAAAGCAACAAATTCGGGCGGTGAAGCAACATCCGTGGCAAATTTAAGAATATACGGTATGTCAAGCTATCTTTTATATATGTGATAGAACCTTGAATGAATGATAAACATTCGTGTTGATACATGCATTGGAAGTATTAGAAAAAATATTATATTACTTAATACTAAGTTTGCGCATAACACAACAAAAGGAAAAAGATAGACGACTGTCTAGTTTCATTAGTATTGCATTAGTGAAAATACGAAGAGTAATACAGACAAAATGATAAAACATAATGTTTGATGAATGCGTGTTTTCATTAAATTACAAAAAATTTTTTAGGTTATAAGCTAAGAGTATCATTTAATGTTGATCAATAAAAAGTCGTTAAAGAAAACCGCAATTTTAACAGCAAATGTGATGACAGATAACCCACGTTGACTTTCGGTCGATGTTGATATTCTTCTTCTAGATAATAGAGAAGAGAGAAACCGAAGTAACTGAAAATGTAAATAGTTGTTGTTGTTCCTTTCCGTTCTTGTAAATATTCCTATACTTTGCCCTTCAAAAAAAAAAAATATGTATATACATGGAAATATATATATTTTTTGGATAAAAAGACAAATGAATGTATAGGCAACTTTTGTTCCCGTCCATATTAATAATATTTATGTGTATGTGTACATCCATCAAACATCTGTATACAGAGGAAAAGAAAAAGTGAAGATAATTTCTGTTTGATCTTTTGTTTTCATACCCATCTATGTTGTATCGATGTCTAAGCCAAGTGTCACGATTAAATTATTATTCTTTTGAGACCCTTGTCTTCAATAAAAAGCAATAAACAACATAAGGTGATTATCATTCTTGATTCTCTCCTATGTTCATTAATTAACCATGTTATACAAAGAAAAAACCTTGTAATTCATCCTATATCAATGGCTATTATTTAAATAAGCAAAATTAAGTGAGTAATACAGGAATGTAGAACTTTCTAAATTTATTAATAACAAAAATGACTTAGAAATTGGACATTGTGAAGAAAGGACTTTAATTGATTCTTCGAATTTGGTTATATAGTTTTTGATCTAATGTGTTTTTCTCCTCAGTAACGTTAATTCTGACTAAGAATCTTATAAATTAATAAATGTACTTTTCTCTCGATTATAGAAGAGACAACAATGATCAGTCATGAACCCCGCTTAACTGAACCATTGAAACCAACTTACATAATACGTGAAGGTAATTTATTTCTATTTATCGTTTAGTGTTCAAAAAATATATTTTAACTTGAAAATTTTAATAATCTAAGGTCAACCAGTGAAAATTTCATGTCGTTTTGATGCTTATCCACGAGCCGATATTCAATGGTTAAAAGATGGTATACCAATTGATTTTGCATCCATTGGAATATCAAGAGATTTTACCGTATGTAAACATACATATTCGCACGTCTAACTTACTTACTGTTGTTCTCGTTAATAGTTCTTTTCTTACTGTTTCTCTTTCGCTCCCTCCCACCTGTCTAAACTGTAGACATGGCTAATAGATGTATATACTTTTATTTCTCTCGCCTATATAAGCAGCAGAGAATAATATTAATAGAAGTGTCGTCCTTAGCATATCTCTATATAATCTATTAAAATACTTTCATTAGCCTGTCTTTTTCTCTCTCTCCCTCTCTGTCTCTCTCTCTAATATTTCTTGCTTCATCAAAATGTATGTAATAACAAACATAGGTTGTACGAGAAGTTGATTATTCGGCATTGATAATAAAAGAAGGTTTTCCAGAAGATACCGGCTCGTATACAATTGTTATTCGTAATTCACTTGGAGAAGCACGATCATATACAAAACTAGTTGTCGAAGAATATTTTGCACGTACACCGTAAGTAACTATCTACGTGTGTCATACAAAAGAAATAATATAAGAAAATATTGTCATTTTTTTAAGGGATTCTGATCTTTCTGATACACCAAGTAAGCCAATATTTGTCCAACCATTAAGAGATATTATTGTTAGCGAAGGACAAAAGTTAAAACTTCACGCAGCAATTAACGCACAACCAGAACCAGAGGTTTGTACATTATTGAATAATACAGTTTATCTTATATTAACCAATACAATGATGTTTTAGATTATCTGGTATCATAACGATATACCACTAAAAGATTCAAGAGATGTTACATTAAAATTTGATGGACAATTATGTACATTATATAAAGATCGTTGTTCACTCGACGATATTGGTTCATATCGAATAAATGCTGTTAACTCATCTGGACAAGCTGAATCATCGTGTAAAGTAACAATTACATGTATGTATCGTATCGTATTTGTTCTATGACGAATTTATTAATATAAAATATTGTTATTTCTTTTAGCAGCACACGATAGTTTTCGTGAAACTCGTTTATTATCTGCTCGTTCATTACCCGTATTTACAGAATTATTAAAAGATCAAATATTTACAGAAGGTGAAAAAATTATCATGTCCGTAAGATTAACGGGACAACCAAAACCACAAGTCTTCTGGTATAAAGATAATCAACCGTTACGAAATACACATGATCATAAAGTATGTTGTATTCATTCAATGTTCTGTTTTACGTTTTATTCTATACATATATATATACATTATATTGTAGATTCGAAATCAAGACGATATTTACACACTAGAAATACCGGAATTATTTTTAGATGATGCTGGTATTTATTCAGTTAAAGCAATTAATACTGAGGGAGAAGCAAAAAGTTTTGCATCATTAAATATTTTACCCACATCGCATCATCAACAATCACCATTTCAATCATCATCAACGAGAACAACAAACATCGGTGTGCAACAAATTGGTACTAGTGAACAACAAGGAACACCACCTGAGTTTCTCCAGCTATTCACAGATACAGAAACAAAATTAAATAGTAGCATCACTTTTGAAGCAACTGTTATTGGCAATCCCAAACCAAATGTATGTTTCATTCTATTGTTTAAGAGAATCAAGCAGTTTAAATTTTATGTTCTTAAAAATAGGTTACATGGTTATTCAATGGATTGCCTATCTATACGACACGTTATCAACAAAAAGTAATCAATAATACTTACACATTAACTGTTTATGATGTTCGACAAGAAGATGCAGGAAGATTTTCGTTAATTGCCGAAAATTCACTTGGAAAAGCGACTTGTACAGCTGAATTATTTATTCGTAAGTGTTATCTTAGTTATATATACAAACAGAGCTTATAAAATAGACTACTGTTAGTTCATCCGTTGATTAACAGTTATTCTGCTGACGAATGGAATGAGAATCCTAAATGCTTCTGTTGCTTCTTCGTAAAAATTTATCACGCATAGGTACAACAGTACAATTCGCACGATACTCATATACATACACACGCACATATATTTGAGCATTCGTGCATTATACCTCTTATTGCTAAGCAGCCAATTGTTTATTATTTTAATCACCGAGCATGAATTTTCCTCCATTTGTCTTTTACTCCAATATAAATACAAGATAAAATAGAGTCATCATTATCATCATCAACAGCAGATTGTCTGAACAACTGAATTAACAAAAGAAAAAACCAAAATCGTTCGGTAATTACCTATGTGATTGATGAAGAGAGACAGTAAACATTTTTATTTTGCCGCCGCAATGTTATGTTTGTTACTGCACGCTTTCGATCATACTTATACCAGTACGGCACACCGTATGCTATGCTTTAAAATTAACTTTAAGGCTCAGTTAATTAAAATTATTATTTCTATATAATTTTGATAGAATCATTATTCGACATTTTTATGGGGGAAAATTTCATATTTATTCAGCTTTGCGCTCAATTATACATATATCACAGTAATGCTGTTATGAAAAACACAAATTCATCCTCTCAATATATTGATTCTGTTTGAACTGTTTAGATTTTTAAAGAATAAGTTTTGGTGATATCAATTCAACCGGTTCATGTTCAGTGTTATCTGGAAGAGTTATCTGCAAACTATGTCACCATTTCTGAAAAATTTTGAAAAGGAGAATTGACTAGTATTGTTAAGAAGTGTTTATGGCTATTATTCTCAAATTATGTTTAACAGATCATTAGAGAGAGAAAGAAAAATAAAGACTATTGTGCTCACTAGAATAATAATAAATAAAATATGGTCGACTATATTTTCAGCTAACATATGATGATTGATTTTAGAAGAAAAAAAGAATATTATACTCTATCATTATACAGACAGATCATGTACAATGATGAGGATGATTTGCGAATAATTTTTTGTCTTCTACAATATTTTGTTACCTTATTTCCTTCTTAAAAGAGAAATATCATATTAGACTTCATGATGCTGTCAGAAAGGAAAAGTACAATAATATAGGGAGCAATACATAGGCGTATTTACACTTTCTTTGTCTCTCTCTCTCTCTTGTTCCAAAATGTACAAGCTTATCCGTCAATGTCATTTTAGCAGGATGTACATACGAGGCACGTGTGTATGTGAGCGCGTATGCGTCTCTCAAAAATAAATTTAAAATAATACATCAGTAGCAATAATTATCAGTAGCCGTGGTTAAAAACATTATGCGTCGTTAATGTATGTTGCATGTGCATGTTACAGAAAAATATGTTGCTTAATGCTTTATCTTAATTGTGTATCTCACTCTCTCTCTCATCAATTTATGGATCAATGTACTCTCTTGTACCACAATCAATCAATCAGTTGTTCAGGCACACAAATGATGATGCAAATCAAAAACTAGTTTTAAAAAATCTAAAATTTCTTTCAAGGAAGTGAAGAACAACAAGACATGTCACGAAAACGTCGTGCAACAGTTGATCAAGATTTTCTCACTGAACAACATTTAAAAGAGCATACAACATTTTCTGATAATACACGACAAGGAAGAATATATGATGATTTATTGGCAGATAGACAACATACTCAGGTATCAACTCGTGCTCTCGAAGATTATAGTGAAATTGTACATCAGTCATTTAATAAACGCTATCGTCCACTTGGCTATATCGTGCGATCTATCGAAGAACAACAAAATCAACAAAGAGCTCGATCACTATCACAAGGTGAAAGTCGACGATCATCAACAGCAACAACAAAAGACTATCTTCAACGATATCCATCAATTGAACTAGTTATACCCTATGATGTTTTAGATAAACAACAAACATACGAAAATAAAAAACATTATCATGAAACAGAGAGACAACAACAACACGGTCAAAAACGAAGTGCTACCACCTATGATTACTCAACGGCAACAAGTGATCAACATGATTATTCCGATTCTGACCAATACTTTCGTACAATACATGAATTAGCCAATGAGTATGAGCAATCAAAGAAAAAAAAAGCGATGGGTAGTGGTGATGGTTCAACAAAAACAAAAAAGACTTATACAACCATTAATCGCGGTACAGGTAAAAAGACAACAGTCGAAGAGGAAGAAGAATATGAAAGTGTCGAAGAGACCTACCAGCTACCGCAAGCTGCTCCAAAAGTCGATGAAACTATGCAGCGTTCTACATATCGAATGTCATCATCAAAACCGGCTGTTATAACAGCCGAAACGGGCACAATGACTGCCTCAAATCAAAATTATCACCAATTTCAACAACAATTTCAGGATAATTTTATTGTACAACCAACAGTTAGTCAACATTATTCCAATGAACAACAGCATCAACAACAACAACAACGTATATCTCAACAGCAAATTCAGGATAATTTTATTGTACAACCAACAGTTAGTCAGTATTATTCCAATGAACAACAGCATCAACAACAACAACAACAACGTATATCTCATCAACAATTTCAGGATAATTTTATTGTACAACCAACAGTTAGTCAACATTATTCGAATGAACAACAGCATCAACAACAACAACAACAACAACGTATATCTCAACAACAATTTCAGGATAATTTTATTGTACAACCAACAATTAGTCGACATTATTACAATGAACAACAGCAACAACAACATCAACGTATATCTCAACAAAGTCGTTCATATTCCGAAGAAGTCCTATATCGTCGTTTAATACCCACTGCCCATCAATACGTATCAACATCGGCGACAACGAGCGAAGCCGGTTTTGCCACGACAAGTGAAGATGATTTTGAACAACGTGAACGACGACGTTTACATCAAAGTCGAACAAAGGAACGTTTAAAGCCGATACGTATTGCCTCGACAAGCTCCATACCAGGTGAAACAGAAGTGAAATATGTGCGCACTGAACCTCAAGCTGTCCAACTCATTTTTCCCAAACCTGTTTTAATAACAAACCAAGGTGAACATTCGAGTACGATCATCAAGGAAGTACAACGACGTCGATCTGAATCAAGACAATGTTTAGTACAGAGAACAACTGAAATTGAAGGTGAACATGAAACAAAAGTAATTAAAGAACCTATTACAGCTGGCCAGCCACGAACTGTTGAATTCACTATACCAAAGCCATTACCATCTGCCGAACATTCGAGTACCGTGGTTGTTGAATCAAAAAAAGGTGGCAAATATCAGGCACTCGATATTAGTTCTTCAATGTATCGTGAAAATATTGTCATGCCAGGTGAACATGAATTACGTTATGTCTCACAACCAGTCAGTTCGCAACATAAACCGGTAGAAATTTTATTTCCTAAACCTCCCACTCAACCAGTGCATTCATCGACTGTTGTTAAACATACAAAAACTCAACCATCAGCCGTTTTCGTTGATAATATGCAAACAGTAATTAAAGGTGAACATGAATTAAAGTACATCGATCATTTAGTTGGTAAAGGTGTTGCCGGCAGTGTTGAACTTGTCGTACCAAAATCGATAATGGATACTGGTGAACATCAATCAACAATAGTCACAGAAACTCATCCAAAACGTCAAGTATTAGAAGTCACCGGTAGTGGCCGAACAATGGAAGCAGAACATGATTTAAGATATGTTAGAGATAGTGTACGGGTGGAAGAAGCTCTAGAATTATTGTTACCGAAACAGCACGTTGAACAAGCTGAACATAGTGCAACGATCGTTAGACATAGTCGCGGTAGAGGTCCCATTATTGAAGTAACACCACGACAGCCTATTTATGGCGAGCATGAAACAAAAATAATTGAAGAAGCAATTGAAACGCGAGCGGATGAAATGCAATTATTAGTGGCCAAACCAGTGTCACAAGCTGAACACAGCACTACGGTTGTTAAAGAGCAACGAGGTAAACCACAAATTTACTCTCTTGGTCCATCGAAACCTTTACCAGGAGAACATGAAATGAAAATTATTGATCAACCAGTAGAGGCTATGGGCGAGTTACAAGTCGTCTTTCCTAAACAGCAGCCTGAAGCTGAACATCAATCGACATTAATTAAACAAGTACAAGCGAGAAATATCACTGTGGATAATCAATATCGTGAAATACCTGGCGAACATTTATTGACCGTTATTGAGTCAAAATCAGAAAGGGCTGCTACAGAAAGCGAAGTCGAATTCATTGTACCGAAACCAGTCAGTGGAATCACGCATATTGAGGAACATTCAACAACCGTTGTCAAGTCGATTGGTGGTGATCGACAATTTGGACGTAGTAGAAGAATAAGTAGTAGCACTGGACGATCGAGTGACTATGGCGAAGAATATTTTGATGAAAATATGGATGTCAAAAGACGTTTGTACATGCAAGAAACGGAGGATGCTGGACATACAAGTGCCGGTGAGCATTCGACGACATATGTTCGACGTGCTCGAGCAAAATTTGAACCAGTCGATTTAGTTATTGATAGACCAAAAATACAACCGAGCGTATCGAAAGTGATTGCTGATATTCAAGGACCGGCACAAGTAACGCACATACGTCCAACACAAATAATTCAACAAGAAGACAGTTCAGTCAAGTTGACAATGGATTTAAGTAAACAAGAAGAACAATACGATGAGATGGAAGTTATATTAGAGAAACCAAAAATAAAGGATAGTTCAAGTAAAGTTCTAGCCAATATACAATCGGGACTCGAGTTAAAATCAATACGTTCGACGGGTGCCCTCGATCAATTACAAACGATTGAAAGTAGTTCGTCGTTAACAATGCAAGTGAAAAGAGAAGAAGAAGAAGAAGAAACTATGGAATTGAGAATTGCTAAACCACGTATTCAAGATAGTTCAAGTGTATTGATAGCAAATATTCAACCCGAATTGGGTGTCCAAGGTAGATTAATTGCATCCAGTCTACAACAAGAAGATTCATCAACAGCAATTGTCATGGATTTAGCCAGACAACAAGAACATGCACCATTTGATTTAATCATACCGAAATTCGATGTTGAAAAATCATCGACTACTGTCGTCGCACAAGTTGCCCCAACACTAGCGGGTATGAAAACGACAATTAACGTACCACAACCAGAAAGTTCGTCTAGCCTCTTTCTGGAACAACGCTCAACCCCGGATGAGCCTGTCGATTTAATTTTCCCCAAGCCTAAAATTGAAAGTAGTTCAACAACTGTCGTCGCCGATGTGTATGCAAAATTAGAAACAAAATCGATGCGAGCTACCGAAGTTATACCCGAAACAAGCACGTCAACATTTTATTTCGATAAAAACATTCAAGAAGTACCTGAAGCTGTTGAAATTCGCTTAAAACAGCCAGAAATTCAAGATAGTTCAACAACCGTTCTAGCACATGTCAAAGCAACGTTAGATACTAGACACGTTCAAATGTTGGGCAAACATGAAAAACAAGAAGATAGCTCAACCACTTTTGTTCTTGATACATTGAAAAATAAAGATGAACATGAACCGGTTGAGTTGATATTACCACGTCCACGAGTACAAGAGAGTACATCGATTGTATTAGCCGACATTAAACCATCATTAGATACACAATTAATAATAGCTCCTCAACCACTCGTTAAAAAATCAACGAGTCAATTGATACTTGAAGATACAACTGCTAGTGAACCAGAACCGGTTGAATTAATTCTAAAACGTCAGCATAGTTCACATACAGTTGTAACAAAATTAGATGATGCACGAAAAAAAACAAAAGAAATGTATGTTTTAGGAACAGCTCCAGCATTACAGCAAAGCGGTTATGTGAGAGAAAGTTCATCAACATTATATGCCGATTTAAATAAACCTATGCAACTAATACTGGATGTTGATGAAAATGAGGCAAAAAAATCGCGTCATATGTCCTATGACGAACGACGACAATTTGATGCATCACGCGAATATAGCTCACGGATGTTAGCCGAAAGTAGCAGCGGTGGTGGTTTAATGACAACGGATAATAGTTCAACATTTATTACGGAAATTGAGCCAAAATATTATGAACCTGTAGAATTTGTTGTTAGTGGTGGTGGTAGTGCGACAGAAATCGATCAATACGGAGCGAGAGGAGAAATGACATCGTCAACAAAACGAACGACGACAACATCTTATGATACATCGGTTATTGATGGCCAAGATCATGCACCATATTTTGTCGTGTCATTGCGTGATTATTCAGTTAAAGAAGGAGAGCCAATATTATTCGAAGTTATGATTTCAGGTAGGAAACCTATTTTCAACTGTTGACTATGTCACTCAGAACAATTCTGTTCCAATTTTGAGTGGCAAATCAGAAAATGGAGTTTTATACATATACGTACAAAGGTTCTAACCGCTCTTGCCCTCCATCACTATTATTTTATTCTATGTACTATTTCAGCTCAACCATTAGCTGAGATACTGTGGGATAAAGATGGTGAATTGATTGGTGATGAGTCGTCGTTTCGTATTGATTATTACGGTGATGGTAGAGCAACACTGTACATACCCGAAGCATTTCTGGATGATGCTGGTAGTTATTCATGTACAGCTCGTAATATTTCTGGTACAGTAAGATCGACAGCTCGTTTACAAGTTGAATGTAAGTAATTTTTTCTAAAGATATCTTAGCAATTTATACTAATTAACGTATTTTATAGCGTCTGGCGAGCAATCTCCAACAAGAAATGTTGTGAATGAAACAAGTTTCGAGTATCAAACTAGTGTTCCCAGTTATCAAACACTGTCAGCCTCTCAATATCATATCTATTCACAACAGCCTGAGCCAACGACTGTTACGCGAGTGGAAGAAGAAACAAGTGTGATAGAAATATTGCCAAATCAGCCAAATGTAACACAACGTTATGAGCAAAATCAAATTGTCCGTAATATAACTGGCGATCAACCACAATATCAACCAGTTACATTTCAAATTAATCTTGACAATCAACAACAACAGCAACAACAACAACATTTCTATGGACAAGCATCAGCTGCGACACATTATGGGCAAAATGAATCGAAAGAATTTAAAAGAACTGACACTGTAGGCGGTAGTCGCCAACCACAGAGAATCGAACCAAATCAAGAAAATGTTGCACCACCCGAAAATCCATTTATGGGTCCTGATCCATTTAAAAAATTTGGTGCTAGAAGACAACAGCGACCAACTGCTGGAATTATACCACAACAATCACCATTTGAAGCACAACAAAATTTATATGCGCCTATGGGCACACAGTCTGGTCCCTCTTCTTATGACCAACGACAACAAACCACTACTACTAGTCTCTCACAAAAAACGCCAATGCCTGCACAGCAATTACGTGAGCCAATTCGTGCATCATCGAGTCAACATCAGCAGTCAGCATATGACACTGCTTCTTCTGCTGAACATCCTACATCACCATCTTATACACCGAAATTTACAACGGTACGTGAGCAAATGTAATTCAATATACACATCGCATCGAGAAAAAGAAGGTATGTTTATTATTAGAATTATAAATTATTTTTTTAATGCTATATTGTGCTTATTGCATGAGTTACGTCTATATGCTGCATCTTTCAGTACAAACTCAGCTAAAAAGGGCTACGTCTCAAAAGAGATACTTTTTTTTGCAAATCAACTCAGTTTTGCATGTTCTCTCTGATGTTGTTTGATCTTGCAAAGTCAGTTACGACAGCTTTATATCTCTTTTGAGAAGTTTCGCTAAAAAGTTATCCGGTGAGAGAATGCTTTCAAGTGTTTTTGCTGCAACACAAATTCATGTAAAATTTTTGATGGGGAACACTACCTGACTCTCAAGCATTCCGTAAATCATCGCATAAAACTGAGATTTCTAGAAACCCATTTGTACCTTTTTAAGTACCAGTGTTACCTTCGCCAGTTATCAGAGTAATGATCTCCATCAAAAAGGATGCATGAATATGTATTGTGGCAAAAAAGTGATTTAATACTTGAAAACCTTCACTAGTGAGACGCTGAAGAGGCAAAAAAATTGAATATTTTTAGTAGTTTCATAGTCTTCTGAACTGCGGAAGATCGCCAATTGTCTATTTTGTTGCATTCTTAACCACCTTGTCACGATGCATGTTCAAGCATACGATTTGTCTCGATTTGTTCGTAAATCTATCATGTCAAATAAGATAGCATGAATTTATTTGTTCTGTGTTGTAAGACGAAAGTCATTAGAAACAGTTCTTCAAGATTTTATTTTACGGTCATCGGGTTATTAAAAGGAAAGATGTTTTGTCCAAAGAAGGATCACAGATGCACTGAAAATTTGCATGCATCATACCTATCTATGCCTGTTTTTCAAAATTGTTAACTAATTTTTCTGTGTTGTCACTTTTATAGCTGTTAGAGCCAGTGTGTGTAAGGGAAGATGAGATTATATAACTAAGAGTTTATTTTAATGGCCACCCACAACCTGACATCCAGTTGTATCATTATGCAAATCCGATAAATCCAAATGATGGTCGTTACAGAATTATTAATGACATGAACATGAGTGTTTTAGGAATAATTAACGTACGTGTTGATGATTCGGGACAAATATGATGTGTAGAAACCAATCCATCTAGTTCTGCTTCCACAACGTGTTCCATCTATATACAAGGTAAATAGAAAACACCATTTATTGTTCAATAGTGTTTTAACGATTTTATTTCTCTTAGTAATCTAACATATCGTGAAATTCAACCGTCTACTTCCAAGATGTTTTAACAGTCCGTTTCTGCACCCTTGCCATATCCTCATGCTTAAATCCCATTACAATCTCAATATCCGCAGCAGTCTCAGTCAACTTTTGTTCAACAACCACAATCTAGAATTCCACATGTCTTACCTAATTTCGATACTTTTCACAGTCAACAAGTCAAATATACCAAAAATAACCAATAAATTAAATGATCAAGCCCGTTATACGATGGAACAGAAACAACAGTGGAATATTAATTCCTAAGGGCATAACAACCATCAACAAGTTTCCGATATTCAATCACGAATGAGTAACCAAAGAAGTAATAATTACTTAAAAGAGGCACAATACACGTATGTATATATATAAATAGACACACAAACACGTACCCATATGTCATGTCATCAGAAAGCTAAAATTCCTTAAGAATTTAAGCAAAAGTGATATTTTTACATTCAGATATCAAAATAAAAAGTCCCAAACTCAGTTTTAAATACAGTCTAAGACACACACACACACTAACTAGTCAACCATTTTTTTTTATATGACCATTACTTTTTTTTCTCATGCGATGACAAACATTTTGAGTTACTTTGTTGTGACATTAAAAATGTCAACTTATGTAAATGGAATACCAACTTCACTAATGTATGTAATTATAGTTATTTCTGATGGCATATTTTTTAGGTTTTTGTCCATTTATGTTTTTGTTTTATTCTGCAAAAATTGTTTTATTGTTAAAAAATAAACGCTACTAGTGTTTAAACTAGAAGGTATGCCATCGTAATTTTCAAAAATCAAGTTGTGAAATGTCATTCAAATACATATGTAGCGTCAACATCGAGAATCTTCAGGTTGGTATTCCATGTAGAAAAAGATTGTTAAATTCTTTTTCGTTGTTTTTTTTTGAGAATGTTCAACAAAATTTTATAGAAAAATTGATTTTTTTTCGTCTCAATAACTTGTCCTATTTTTGATTTTTCTACAGTTTTTTTTCTGAATGCGACATTTTTTAAAAAATAAAAATACTGGAAAATTGAACTGGCACTGTTATTCGGATATCAACAAAAACAATAACATCTCAAAGAGGATATTTCGCTTATTTAGGCTATCACAGAGTATCCACGGATGTCACAAGTCTTTTGTTCTTTTTTGTGATATCCTGAGCTTGAGTAAAATAAAATCTTATCTTGTTGTCCTCGGATTTGACAACATTCAGCATAAACAAAAAAAAACGTTTGTGTGCTCGCTTGAAAAGTCTTTCGTTCTTGATTCATGCACATTTATCATGATGCTAGCAAAAAATCCTTTTTCACTGAAGCTCGGCTAAATTTGTTAGATTGGAACAAATGTTGTCTTTCATAAAAAAAAAAGAATAGAGAAAAAGGTGCGAAGATAGCGTGCAGTTATACAATTCTATAAACTATGATAAGCATGAATTTTACTCATTAAATAAATGACAAATTATTTGACTTAAATATGCTAATTAACTACTTATTTTTACAATAGAAATTGTGAGTAAAAAGCGGATAGTTCACTTCATCAATGGACAATGTACTAATATTTTTCCATTTATTTGAGAGTGATTAATATTTTTAAATTGTTTCCTTCTAAAGTACCACGTATCTATCAATTAGACTAGACAAATCTAAGAAAAAGAGTTGTAGAAACATTATTTTCTAGATGGGAAAGCTATCTGAATTTCAATACTATTGGAGAAGCTAAAAACTTTCTACTGAACTCATATTGCATAGGAAAATTCAGTTAATTTTTTATCGTTTACATCAAATACTGTCTGTAACAAAAATGTGCAATTTTCCAAGATAAACTGGATCAACGCTTTCACTATATCAAGAACAAATTTGTTGCCTACAGCTAAAAAATTCTCGTTGTAGTTCTAAACGTAGTTATGGTTTAACCAATGATCGTTGACACAAAGAAAGAGCACAGTCATTGAAGACAGCCTGAAAGCCTCCATCACGTATGATAGATGTCACCCTGGATGTTAAACAAGACTTTAAAAATTTAAAAACGAGTCTTTGGATTGTTCTGAACATGCAACGATAAGTTTGAAATGATCATGTACATAAAAGATTGGTCACTGAAGAAAACTCATGGTGCTTCGCTACTGGTTAATGACTCATGCTATCTGAATCTATACTTCCTCTCATATATGAGAGGACAGTTATAGCTGTCAATTTTTCTACGTTTTTATCATTGTATATTATGAAATAGCTATAATATATAATCAACTTCATATTTATTCTTGCATGAATTGTTTTTAAGGTTTTTCTTTGGGCGTGATTATTAATCGATAACCAAGAAAAATATTTCACAACTTTGAATTGTAGTTTTCAACGTGACGATTTTATCTAGTCATTATGTGTTTTGTCCAACTTTCTTTTACTCTTTTTGATTTTAAGCGGAAACGATTCACATGATTGTTTAAGCTAAATAAAAACAACCTGCGGTTTAGAGTCTCAAGATTTTGTTTGTCAGCTGTTAATTATGAATGATATTTTAAATTGAAGATGATAGACAGAGTGTAGGATTCTTGATTTTTACAGACTATATATCTTCCTTGAGTAGAATAATATTGTGTGTGTTTTTGAGGAATAGAAATATGTGTTCTTTCTTTTTGCAATTTCTTTAGATTGTATAAATGGGTGAGGCAACAAGTGATATTCTACGTCAAAGGATGCTTTGTTCAACTAGTGATTATTGTAATTGTCGAGTAACTCGATCGAAAAATTTAATGGAATTTGTTGAGATCCATCCAGCAAACGAAAAACAATCGAAACCATCTCCTCGAAGCGGACATCGCGCTGTTGCTACGGATTCCGATTTATGGATATGGGGTGGGTATTTTCCTCGTGCTCCACAAGATCTGCCGCAAGCAGAATCGTCTATGTTTCGAGAGTTATGGAGGTTTAATTTTGCATTAAAACGATGGACTTGCGAAAAAACAACAGGCGATGGTCCTACACTGACATTAGCCTCACATGCCGTCTGTCTGTATCAGCAACATTTGATGTTTGTATTCGGAGGCACAGGATTTCCATTTGGAGAAGATGTTAGCAACGATTTGTATATACTTGATTTAAATGTATTAAAATGGTCGAAAATTAAATTATCCGATCAACCACCAGAGCAAGTGTATGGATCAAGTATGCTGATTAAAAACGAGTATTTGTATATTCTCTGCGGAACAAATAGTGTTAGATATAACACGGATGTTTACGAAATACATTTACCAACAATGAAAAGTAAAAAGATTGGCACTACATTTGACGAAATAGAAGATCCAGTTGATGCAGGAAGGTAATCTGATTGTTTTCATAAGAAAATAGCATTTACTGGTACACGCTTTTCTTTTCGTTTTGTAGGTATCGTCAAGAAGCAGTATTATATGAAAATAAAATATTATTATTTGGAGGCGGCGGTGTAAGTGGCATCTCATTTTCGTTAAAAATCATCCCTGAATTCGATCTCATGACACATAAATGGTCACTCCGTCGAACAACACCGGATCCTATTCATAATTATCCTGTTGATAGAAAATTTCACAGTGTATTTAAAATCAGTAACACACGTGTGCTATTATTTGGTGGTGCACATTTTGATCTAGACAGGAGTCGGCATACTCTAGTAGAAAAAAATCTATGGTCATTTGATTTAGATAGATATGAATGGTCCAAGTTAGAATTACAAATGATCATACCAACATATTTTCACGCAGCTGCTATGAATCGACGTGGTGAAATTTGGTTACAAGGTGGTGTGTTGTTAACCGATGATGATCACACTGGTGAGGAATTAACCAGAGAAAAACGTATTACAAATTTATTTATGTGCCATGCTCAACCATTACGTTTGCAAGAAATAGCGTGGACAAACTTTTTATCAAAAATTAATGATGAAAGTCTTTTAACCAAACCGAATGTTTTATCAAGTTTAATGATACCCAAGAATTTTATAGAGAGAATTCATTGATAAAACGTGATACCTGAGGTTTTTCTAATATTTATTTGACTACAAAGTTACTTTGCTTTATCCTTTGTTTTTGTTACTCTCTTTTTCAACGTTATAACTCTCGACTTGTTGTTTTGATTTATTTTTCTATTTTTAAAACGGAAGAAGCAATAATAAGAGCGAGATAGTTTTTATTTTTGGCTAGAACATGTATGCTCGTAATTTTTAGAGCATCTCATCGTAAATAAGTCTAGTCAGAAACATATAGTTTTTTTCGTGAAACAAATTCGTTTCTACTAATTTTTCGTTTTTATGTTCGTATATTTTCATATGAA
Organism: Didymodactylos carnosus; assembly: GCA_905250885.1. Taxonomy (NCBI): domain Eukaryota; kingdom Metazoa; phylum Rotifera; class Eurotatoria; order Philodinida; family Philodinidae; genus Didymodactylos; species Didymodactylos carnosus. Next base: position 27,171 of record CAJNOQ010000310.1, on the reverse strand, counting down.
CTTTTGTGAAACTATAGAAGTTTATGTAGCAGATATACAATAATATCTCACCTTCATGTATTCATGTGCGTCATTGACGATCTTCCTTGCGAAGAACGAACTTAGTTCCATGAAAAAGTAGAGAGGATTTCTCAGTTCCATGCTGACGAAAAGGGAGCGGATTGTCTGATCTCTAACAAGTAACATTCTACTAAAATCGATATATTAGACTCATTTCAATATATCTAGATTAATTTATAATAAATATTGATAAAATGGAAGGAACTGATAGTGAAAAGCAAGTGGATGAACGTGATTTAACATTATCGTTAAGAAAACTTGACTTGATCAAAGAATTACGGTATGTTATCCTTTTTACATGAATTATGAGCGCATTTTTCATCTCTATCTGTTTGTTTAGAAACAAACAAGATCATTTTCAACGTATTCAATCTCATTTGAGAGATAATGTGGAAATATTTTCACGTGAATCACGATTATTAAGAGATTTTCGCAAGGAACTGGATTTATTAATGCAAGAACGAATGTCACACATTGAAGAACTTCGACTTATACATGCTGATATCAATATTGTATGCAGTTTTTTGCATAATATTGCTATTTTAGTCTTAAAAATCTGTTTAATTTAGATGGAAACAACAATAAAACAAGCCGAAGAAGAAAAACTACGTGCTATTCAAGATACAAGACGTTTAGCTAAGGATTATCATCCGATACGTGAACAAATTCAAAAATTACGTGAAACGTTAAGTTTAGAACGTTTACCTGATAATGAAGATGAAGAAGCAACAATATTGACAATGCAGTATGTGTGTGAAAATCCATTTATTACCTTTTATAAATTATAGTGGCTTTTCTAGATTAATGCAGCAACAAGTTGAAGAACGTTCTGATTTAACTGGAGATTATCATGAACCGATTGCTTCGGTGCCATTCGTTAATACAAATAATAATCATTCACAACAACAATCACAACAAGCTGCAACAGTTGTAAATCAAGGGGGATCGTTGAATGGTCAAATAACTTTACATCAGACTCAAACGAAATTGACAACTGATCGCACATTTCGGCAGCAACCGCCACCAATGAAGGTATATAATGACGATTTTTCATCACAAGTGTTTTGATAGTAAAATAATACTTGACGCTATGATTCTGTTTTTAGACATGTACAACATGTCAACAACAAATCCATCGTAATGCACCTATTTGTCCAATATGCAAGGCAAAAAGTCGTTCACGTAATCCTAAAAAGCCAAAACGTAAACGTGAAGGTGATGTTCCACAATAAATAAATTATTCTCGCTATTCGTATGAATCTCAATCTAACATTTCTCATGTACAGGCACGCTTCTTTTGTTTTTTTAATCAATTTTTATGATTTATTTGTATATAAGATAGAATCAAATAATATACTTGTTGTGATATTTTAAATGTGACTTGTTTGAACTAAATAAATTTTATCTAAACAAAATTTATTTCGTTCAAACAAGTCGAGTTTAAAATATCAAAATCATTCTCTTTCTTTAACCGCACTAAACTCGTGTGACTCATAGAGAAATTTTGACAATAAATTTGTCTTTTCTCTGGTTAAGCGTGCGAACGACGATTAGTAAGTGGATGAGTGACCACCACTGAAGATCGAATCATCGAATTGTTGTGACGATGTCTGACGTATATATTCTCAACTGTGTTGAGAGAAAAGTTACAGAAAAGCAATCGCTTGGACTGCGCGCGTAGCAAGGGTCAGCTCAAGGTTTGAGCTTTTCTGTAACGAAAAAGCGGTTGTAAAACAAAATTTATATAGTTATTGTCTTTTTTTTATATGCTGTTTATATGCAATATGATTGTTCGTTTTGAACAATAGAAACGCGAACATGCACACTATTTGTTAGTTAGCGTGTGTTTTTTCTGTCGCATGAAAGATGTAGTTTTTAATTTATTTGTTCTGATAGTAGTTTGTAATAGCAAAACAATTAACATTTTTTCTAAAAATAAAACTGCATTTTAAGGATATAATCTTTTTTTTATCAACATTTAGTAGAAAAAAATTAAGTTTAAAACAAAGACTCAAGCACATCAGCTATTAATTATGTCAATATCCAACAGGTTATTCTCGTTAGTATGATTATGTAGATAAAACGTACCAAATCATATATATACTAGTACTAAGAAGCTACAATTAATTACATTCGCCTCTTTCATTCATCTGTGTTGGCTGCATTTCTTGACAAACAAGAGAGGTGTATCTGACGTTGAAGTTATTGAGAGAAAATATGAGCAGCCCATTTTATCGTTACTTCCCGAACTCCGCACACTTTTAATTAATTTCAGATCAAAGAATTTTCAAAGGCGGTGGGTGACAGTGTGCGGAGTTCGAGAATAAACACTCATTTCATCTTCAACAGGTTGAAATTTGTTAGCAAAAGAATAAATACCGTGTCGAAAAACGAATTCATATAATTACTTTTGTCTGTCAATGGAATCAAAAACAAATTTCTGGTTAAGCATACATGCAAACATGACGGATACATAGCAACGGTGCTCGTTAATCGATAAAATTTAAGGTTATCTAACTATTTAATGGAAATGATAAAATCTGAACAAATAACGATTTAATAATGCGGACAAATTCATCGAATCCTTCGACACTCACTGCCATCTATCGCCGCTAAATTTGCTGTATGACATTCTTCTGCCCTCAACAATGTACTGCTGCTCCAAAAGCATTCGGAAGAACTTTCTCATATTTAAAGAACAGTGGATAAGACACGTTCTCTTACACTAATCAGTAGGTCGCGCTTTATTAGTCGGTTATTCTTCGATGAATAATCAAACCAAAGCTCATGAGATCATATCAGGCTGATATTGACAGTAAAACGATTTTTCTGTGTCATGGTACGTGGACTAAGACAAAAAAATATGCTTATTTCGTGCACTTTTCGTTTTTGAGCTACCCAAATTCATTGGATGAAAGTTCGAGTTTGAACCAAAGTAATGTGTCAATAGTGTCAACTTACTATCTTTTTTTTGAACATTGTCTAATTGTCATTTGCGGAAAGATACAGTATAAAAAAATAGCAATAATCAATATTCGAAATAAAGTAAAGACAAATTAGAGGACATTCATGCTGTTAAATTTTGCTATGAAGCTATTTTTTTGAATGAATTGATTGGCAGCTGTTTTTCCTTTTTTTGGTGCATACTGATGTTTAACTTTTTTCCTATAAAGAAGGTTCTTCTGTTTTTCTTTGGACTTTGAATAAGCCAACCAATATTCGATTATGAGTTGTGGAAAAAAATGCACTGTCATTAAAGCAATGGTTTCTTATTTTAGATTAACAGTTAATAATACAAAATAAGATCGCCTAAACAAACATGGCTCGTCGTTATGATACTCGTGCTACAATATTTTCTCCTGAAGGTCGTTTATATCAAGTTGAATATGCTTTAGAAGCCATATCACATGCCGGTGCCTCACTGGGTATTCTGGCTGAAAATGGTGTTGTTTTATGTGGTGAAAAACGAAATATAAGTCCATTATTAGACGATGTTAAATATTCAGAAAAAATTTATAAGATACACGAAGATTTGTGTTGTAGTGTTAGCGGTATAACAAGTGATGCTAATATATTAATTAATGAATTACGAATGATTGGACAAAGGTAAACAATAAATTTTTAAAGAAGTTCTGTTTGAAGCATTGAGAACAAATATCTATTCGAGTGTGCGTCGTTTTTTCCCTTTTGATATTAGAGAACTAGTAAATATCGCATCTTTCCATACTCTTTTTTTCCTATCGACGCGACAAGACGAAGAAATGTGCATGGGATATCTTATGCGGAAAGAGATATTTCCCTATCTGTCTAGATTCCTATTTTGTTAAACAGATCTTTTTATTTCTTCATTGATACTAGATATTTATTGACATATCAAGAACCGGCTCCTATTGAATATATAGTATCTCGTTTATGCAATATCAAACAAGCGTATACACAATTTGGTGGTAAACGTCCATTTGGTGTTTCATTTTTGTATATGGGTTGGGATAAACATTATGGTTATCAATTATATCAGTCAGATCCTAGTGGGAATTATGGTGGATGGAAAGCAACGTGTGTTGGCCATAATTCACAAACAGCTATATCAATATTAAAACAAGAATATAAAATTGGTGAAACAACACTACAAGATGCTTTACGTTTAGCTATTAGAGTATTTAGTAAAACATTAGATACAACAAAATTAACCGCAGAAAAGATTGAAATTGCCGTACTAGGTAGGTATAATCTGTATGTGTGTAGATTAAAGCAATGAGTGAGAAAATTGAAAATTGTAGAAAAGTTGACGTTGAATGGAAAAAGTATTGTCAAGCAAAGCGATGATGATAATTTATATATATTTGAATAGTAGTCTTTTCTTCTTTGTTGTTTTTCTAGAACATGATGATAAATCGAATAAAACAACGATTCGAATGTTAAATGAACAAGAATTACAACAATTAATTAAACAATATGAAGATGAACAAAGTAAATTAGAAACAGAAAGACAAAAACAACAAGGACAAAGTAGTCAACAGCAAACAACGACAAGTGGAACAACATCAAAAGATAAAAAATAAGTAAATGATGATATTAGGACAAATTGATCGAGATTTAATCTAGGGAAGCAAACAATTATTACATTTGCCTTTGTTTTCTTTTTTTCTGCGCTTATACTGTTCTCTTTTTTTATCTTTCTTTTTTTTTGTTTTGAACAGAATAAAAAATGTATTCTGTTTAATATTGAGAGGCTTGAAATCGAATAAAGAGGGATTTAGTTCATTTGACACGAGAAACAAAAAGTTGTTTATTCACAGAGAAGAAAGATTCTGCAAAAGTCTTTATTTTTTCGATGTGTCATGCTTGATCTACACGCACCCGTAACTAAAAATGAATCATTACTTAATATTACTGAAAAAGAAAACTGAATTTAATGAAATTGGAATATTTTTGAAGTTTTCGTTAAACTACAAATCAATTTCTTTTTTCTGGTATATAAAGTTTACTGAACGACGTAAACCTGATCCAATCGTTTCGATTGCTGTTGTACTGTTTAAAACATGCGACAGAGACCTGTCCAGTTCTCTTTCAATTCATGATACTAAGCACAGAAGGTTTTTTTGTTTGTATAAAAAAAAATGAACATATTTTTTGTTACGACAAGAACCAAATTTAAATAGTTTAGAGTTTCTATCTATTAGAGACTTAGTGAGCATGTGCTTTATACATGACTTTCTTTTAATTCGATTCTCCTGCCGAACTTTAACCGTTGAAATATATGGTCAAAACCGAATGTTTATTAGAAAACTACTAACAATACAAAACACTTAATTATTTTCCAGTTTTAAACCTTAGAAATTTTCTAAAACGTTTTGGATTTAGTCCATAGGCTTCTAAACGATCGTCAGTCATTGTTGATAGTATTTGTTGTTCAGATGACTCGGTTTTGAATTTCTTTTTCGAATTTTTATTATTATTTCGTTTTGCTGTAGTGGAAGTTGTTACTGATATTGGTGTTGACTCTTGTTGTTTTTCTTCCGAAACGGATTCTAATGTTTTCTTGTGTTTTCGTTTTTTTTTCTTGGTAGTTGTTGTCTCGATAGTCGATTGTTGTTCGCCATTTTTCTCCTTAAGATTACCATTAGGCTTCGTTTTTATTTTGTTTTTTTCATCATCACTAAAGGATAAATAATCTTTGAGAAAGAAAAATATCACACATTATTCAATGCTACAGTATATATTATCGTTTTCTTTTCACAAGTGTGACATCGGTAGTCAAATAAAAAATGTTGCTTACTAAACAAAATAAATATCCGAATGAGCGAAAAGATCCTATTCTCATGATCGCACTATATGAACATTTACTCATCGTCAGTCAATAGTAAATTATTGCTACAGTGGAAAAACGATTAGTCTATGATTTCTCCATATTTCCGATGTTCTACAGCAAGATAAAATCTGTTTAATCATGGCTCAAACGATATTAGTAAAGGTTAAAACTAATGTAAGTCTATAGACAAATTAAATCCTCTTTCAGAAAGTGTATTTTAGGAACACAAACAACAACAACAACAACAACAAAACAACGCCAACAAAGTTCGATCAATATCTAAAAATCATTAAGTCTGATTAATCATGTTTCTGAAACTAATGAAAATTTTTATAATTTCTGGTTGAAAACTGGATCGACAGATTATTGATTGTATCCTATTTGAAAGAGCAAGAAAAAAACTTTCTGTTTCTATAATTACTTAATTTCAAAGATGTTGTAGAAAAAAAATGCGTTTCGAAATAACGGAAGCTAGAAGAACTTTTTTTGATGACGTTTCATATTTTTATTTTTTCTCATTTAAAGACTACCACAAAAACATTTGGTTTTTCTATGCGTTTTGAAGCTTTGATTTTTCTAATCGAAAAATGATTAACTTGTCAACACATCGGAGACATGGAGAAATAATGCGCGCGCGCGCGCGCGACATCAGTCTAATCACTGTTGCATCGTAGATTATATATACGTTAGAAGAATGCAACACGTATATTTGTTATTTTTTTTAAAAATAATCTACTAAGATAGAAGATTCAATATATACATTTCACGATTTAATGATAATAATAAAGTGATAACAGTATCTCTCTTTCTCTCTCTCTCTGATTTCATTAATTGAGTTTTCTCTCTATTCAATTTGATTTTTGATCATTCATTCTAGTATATTCCTTCTCAACTGGATAGTTTGAGTTAAAAAAAAACGATTTCTCATCGCATATACACTAGTTAATTGTGCATACGTTTTTCATTCCTTTTTAATATTTGTTTTTTTGTATACATATACATATAGTCGATATCACTACTGTTATCACTTTTATCGATCAATGAATTATAGAATTTTTTTTGTTCTTTATAGAAATGATATATAGTGCAGAAGAAATAAGAAACCTTTCAAATCTTTTAGACCACTCAATGATAGTCATTTAAATAACGAAAGAAAAAAAGATTATTTGAATATTTCTGTTGAAGAATTAGATAATCAATTTTTCACTGTTTTTTTTCGTAACTATCTTTCTTTTCTTCGCTTGCCATTATGTTTAGATGGGTTTGTATTAGTGTATACTTAAATAACCCATTTTTTATCTACCTCTCATTCAAATAAACACTAGATAATATTTTTTGCTTTCGTTCCATATTTTTGCTTTTATTTTTATATAAATGTTGATCATGAATTTCTTCTTCATTTGATCGATATTGACACGTCTTTTTTAATGAGCACCAAGCATTCAGTTCTTTATCGCGCGCAGTTAATATCTAGAAAAACAACAATAAACAATGAAAACTAATGAGTAAAACACTATAAGAACATTCTGAGAGAATTGTTTTACATTTATTCCTTGAATAGAAAAGTATTACGATTAATTTCGTTCTTCACAGCTATGCATTAAAAAACATAACTTTTTGTTCTTATAACTGACGCCATTTCTTACGATAGTATAAAGTATTTTTATTTTTACTATATATTTACCTCATCAACGGTTAAACCAAAATCATTCGGTAAAACTTCTCTATATTGAAATCGAACGGGCATATCACCAATAATATCTTCACAATCTAATTTATAATATTCATTAAAATATTCTTCAAATGTTTTGTCCTCTAAACAAAAAATAATAATGAATTGTAAAAGTATAAAATCAATCGTCAATCTCCTACTTGGATTAAATATAGGCTTTTCTTTTTCAAGTGCTACACGAAATTTTGATTTTTTTTTCTTCTTTTGTTGTGTAAATAAAAATTCATTTTCATTTGAATTCGTTCGTTTTGATTGTTCAATTTCATTTACATCATCTTGATTATTATCTTGTAGTACATCATTCTTCTTGAGTGTTTCTGATCGATCCCAATTTTCAACTAAAATAAATAATATATTGAATTTTGAAAAAGAAGAATAACCATCACACACATACACACAAACCTAATAGTTCGTCATCCGATACTTCCGGTTTTTGTTCTTCATCTTGTCCAGATTTATAATAATCTTCATTAAATAACTCCTAAATAGGACATATACGGTGTCTAAGTTTATCATTACGCTGAAGAACAAGCCATTCAACTTCTCATCTTTCTAAGAATCGTTAGAAATAATAAATGCCCAAAGTAAGCGAAAATCTTTCGAATTTTGAATGGTTTTTCAGTTACAGACATTTTTAACCAATAATTCTTACATGCATTCGTTTATCATATTCTTTTGGATCAAAATCTTCTTCTAGATCATCGACATTTAATTCCATTTGTTCATTTCCAGCAATACGACGTAATTTTTCGATTTTATCCAAAATTTCTTTCTTTTTCAAGTTCTTTAAACGTTTTATTTCTTCCAATTTTTGATTTTTTTCCTTGAAAAATAATCTATCCTAGTGCATTAGTTTTTAAACTGAATTGTAACAAACCATTTCTTTTCGTCGTTTATACGATTCTCGTTTTTCTTTACGTCTATCATCTTTTCGTCGAACACTATCCGCTATTGTTCGTGGATATTGTTTGATCTTAACAAAAGAAGATGACAGTTTAAAATAATAACTTCACAGTTCATTAACAAATCACTCACAAATTCTGCATCCGGTTCTTCAAATCTAAAATTGTATTTTCTTTCAAAATCTTCTTGTTTTTGAGCATGTTCTTCATCTTCGGCCAGAATTCTCATTTCTTCATCATCATCATCAATAATTTCTTGATAAGATGGAATTCTAAATAAATACATCTAATATACAAAAAGATCTAAACTAGAGTTTTCAAAAAAACAAAAAATGTTAAGTATTCATACCTATCATCATTTTCTTGTAAGTACATCTTATTCAAAATATAATCACGAAGAAATCGATCACGCTCAGATATTTTCGGATCATTCCAATAATCATGTAAATAATTCTAAACAGAGAAAAACAGAAGTAAATACTATCAAAATTCTTATGCAAGGTGATCTTCCTTCGGTTTAACGTTATAATCATCTATTTTTTAGAACTATTGCAATAATACACGTACCAAATCCGTTTTGGCTTCATCCTTACATTCTTGTTTTTGTCCTTTTAACCATTCGATATAGTCTTGTTCTTCTTTAGCCTATAGAAAAGTTTGATCCTATTCATTAAAAAAGTGGTACTGGTCGAAATCATACAAACATACTTGTTGTTCATTGGTTTTTGCTTTCACTACCAAAAAATCATTATTATCATCGGTTTCCTCATCGTGTTTTTTCAATGCAGTTTTAAAACTAAAAGAACACATACGAGCTGATTTTTCGATGATATCAATATTTTCAGATAGCAAAAAACAACAAACCTTTGTTTCAATTCTTGTTCTTCTTCTACAATCGATTTTCTGTTTTTGTTTTGACTCCTGAATTGAAAAGAAAATAACAATTGTAACATTTGCAATGAAAAAACAGACAGAAGACTACAAAGACGATCGTACGATCTAATATAGGTCGATGAAAAACTGTAGAAATGATTTGTTTTTAATGTTATTTGTTCGATTGTAATAACCAGAACAAATCTGAAAAGTGATTTCAATAGTTGAAAGAGTTTACAACCAGGAACGATTTGTATACAAGTTTCATTAGCAGACATGAGGTCGCTAGAAAACCAAGTGCCTCGGTTTAATTGGAAAATTTTTACACATAACTCAGGCGTGTAGAACGAACTTTCTTCAGTATAATATACGAATGTCGTGAAGAGTTCGTAAAGGTCTCATTTTGACCAGTAAAGTTTTTTCTATACAATTGAATTTCCAGTGAACTGCATCTGTCTCTTATTATCCAAGCATATTGACGGCATGGAGCAAAGTACGAATGAAATCATTTAATCATAAATCGTAGAAAAGTTTATCTTACATTTCTTCATCATCATCATTTCCATCATTATGGCTCATTGCATATTTTATTTCTGCCATTTTTAAATCCATTTTTAATGGCTTTTCTCTGGACGTCACTGTTTGTGACTTGACAGCTACCGATCGAATAGAAAGAGACAATGAATTTCACGAGAAATGGCAGACAAAAAATGCTTACTGGGTGCCACTGTATCTGCAGTTTGATTAAAAAATTTTGTATTTTCATCATAAATTTTTGGATCGCGTTTTTTCAGAACAGAATAACAGCGTAGAAATTCTTTTTCAACATCTTCCGTCCATTCCTATATAGATATGACAGATTTTATCATTATGTAATCAAAAACTAGTGTAGAATAAATTAGTTTACTTGAGCATTATCATCTTCTGGTTCTTCATCGGATGATTCTCCAGCATCACTTCCATACCGACTGATAACTAAATAAAAATGAACCAGACTTTCCAACTGTTTGACTATGAAACAGATATGAACTACCGACGTTTTTGTTTTTCTTCTTTTTGTCTCCAATTCTCATAATTTTTAGCATATGATTTATTTATTGTCAATGTGATCGGAGAAACTTCGGTATTATCGTCGTCTTCAAACATTGTACTAGGGACTAAACCTGAAACATAATAATCAATAAATGATTTTCAATAATTCGCAATTTCATTACAAAAAACATCTTTTCATTAACATGTACTAAGGAAATAAAAGAAAAATTGGAAATATAAAAAGTCAAATATGATCAAAAAAATTACTGTACATTCTTCATTATCTCATCTCCTTGTTCTTCTGGAAATACAGAGAACTAGCAGAGCGCAGAAAGAAAGCTCAAGACAATACTACACAGTTCATAAAAAGTATTGGAGACATTGCTCACTAGGATCAAAAAGTTTTGAGCAATTGAATTCTCGTATAAGACATTGTCTAAAAAAATTTCTTCTACTCGCGAATTGGCGAACTTTTAAAAATAATATTTTCTCTTGATCACTACCGCTAATCATTCAGTACAATATTATGTCATTATGGGACGAAAAATAAACGTATTCGACAAAAAAGCTACCGCAAAACTTTACTCAGATGAAGAGGGTATTGAACGATTTTCAAAGACTTTTAGATTTCTCTACAGATGGATTACATCACTGGTGGTAGGTTGGTGCGTAGTGTGAGAGTACCAGTGGTAGGACGGTGATTAACGTGAAGAAGGAGCGGTTTTTCGAATCAACCATTAACTTCAAAACCCTAAAATATTCTAGCATTACTGAGGTTAGGAGCCATCCAGTTCATATATAAACTGTAAAAAAAACATCTCGTTATCTGAGTGACTGATTTTACAGCCAATGAAAACTGTCGAATGATCCTTCAAAGTGATTTTCGTACTCAAGTGCATAGTTGTATTATGGCTATACAATTTTATCTATAAATGTTGTCATAGTTATCATGGTTCTTTGAGACAATTCGATCCATTTGTTTTGACAGTAGCTTGATGGTAATTAGTAACTACTCTAGCTTGAATAGTTTGACTTGTTTGTGTTTTTGCACATGTAGAATAGAGACGAGTCTGTATAGGATGGAAAGAGGGTTAATACCCGGGCTATTTAACAAGTAGTTCAGGCATTTTCAACCGAAATTCAAATATGTTGCTGGATTCAGAATTATCGAATCTAAAACACTATCGCCAGAATAAAAATGACAACATCTACTTTTGTTGCATGACTTCTTTCCACCGTTATTGGGGCATTTTTGACTGCACTACTTGTTGAAGGAAAATGCCCGCTTTAGTACTCGTTGTCAAGAACACAGTTATCCTTGTCTAGGAAATGTTTAAAGATCTCGTTCTGAGGAAGCACATTTAGAGGCAAAATTTAACAATTATTGAAGATATGTGAAGCTCCATATAAAGCGCAAAAATTCGGAGAAACTACGCCCGGAAGCATAATGACCTTCTCTGTTTTTAAAAAACATTATATTGTACTACCCAACAAATAAAGGCTATTAACATAGTAAAAAAAGGAATTTTATGTTACAGTTATGCACGATTTTATTTCTTGTTCAATTTGCTCTTATGATCTCTTATTTTTGCAATCTTTCAAAAATCAGAATTAGAAACTACACTAAGGACACAATTTAATTATTTGGTGTAAAAAATTAGAGTCGTACATTTTTCATGGAAAGAATTATGAGATTTATTTGATTCTGTTTTAGATAAAAGAGATTGATTCATTGTAATGTCACTAGTGAGTGTAAAAATGGAAACATATGTATATTGTCCATCCAATTCATTTTGTTTTCCGTTTTATTTAGGCCGAAGTAGAACAAACCATTAAACGAATTCAAACCCACAATGGTGTACAAGGTTTTATTATTGTCAGCACAGAAGGCTAGTGAACATATTTTCAGAACAAATCCTGTCGGGTTCGAAAAGTGTCTTGAACCCATAATTCACATACCAGGTTTTGAACAGCTCTTAACGACTGATCTAACGGTGTATTGGGTTTGTGTTAATTCTTTGTGATTACTGAGATCGAAGTACTCCAACCGATTTGATGCTGAATGAATCTGGTGTAAGTGCAAAGACTCGAGTTCCGTAACAAAGTACAACAAAATATTCTTTTATTCATATTCTTGTAGAGCGATGAGTGCTATACAAATTTGCTTTTCCGTGGACTGGTTCTTGTAGAAGAAACAGGTCAGTTTTGAAAAATAATCCATTTTAACAAGTTATATATTGATAAATCAATAAATAATCTTGTTGTCACAATTTCTCCATGTTTCCAATATTCCGAAGACTTCGCTTTTTTTTTGTTTGAACGAGAAAGTCTAACCTACAAAACGTTTATCAAACAAAATTTTTTCTCGCAAAACTTTGAAAAAAATGTAAACCTAAACATCACTAAAAATGTTCTGGTAGATTGTCAAAATGTCCACTCTGCATCGTCTTCGAAACGGTTCGTTTCTTATTTAAGGATAAGTTTGAAGAATGACTGATTATTACATCTAAAAGTGTTTGAAACGCTCTTTCGAATGGTGTGCAATAGATTTCCTTTTTTTTAGTTTTCGTGAAGAAATAATCGTTTGTCTGGTCACCATTAGAAAATCAATTAGTGTAATTAATTAATTAGCATTAATTACCAATTCTGGAATTAACAGATGAATTTTTTGAATAATAAATTTTGCAGAGCGCTCATCGCTCTACAAGAATATGAATAAAAGAATATTTTGTTGTACTTTGTTACGGAACTCGAGTCTTTGCACTTACACCAGATTCATTCAGCATCAAATTGGTTGGAGTACTTCGATCTCAGTAATCACAAAGAATTAACACAAACCCAATACACCGTTAGATCAGTCGTTAAGAGCTGTTCAAAACCTGGTATGTGAATTATGGGTTCAAGATACTTTTGAAAATTCGACAGGCTCATTTAAGGCTGAGATTATGTGATTTTTTCTTTATTTTGTTAGGTAGTTTTGTTCGTTCAAATATTGATAGTTCAACAACAATGTCTTTATCGGGCCTGATTAAAACATTGACAGATAAGGCGAAAGGTTGCGTGAGAGATATAGATCCACAAAATGATTTAACATTTCTTAGAATTAAAACAAAGAAACAAGAAATACTTGTTGCACCCGGTAAGAAACTTGCAAAGAAAATTTCGCTTGAAGATATGTAAAATGTACTCCATGGCATGGATCGGAAACTGATGACCGGCTCCGATTTTTTTGAAAAGAACGGCTGATCAGCTCTTTCGACCAGTTCCTGGGAACTATAAGAACCGGAACTACCCTGCCACTATTCTATGTTTCGATACTTATCACTTATCTTATCTGTAGTGATTTCAAGCTTTTGAAGCTTAAACAATATCTTTATGTTTCATTTTATTTGTATTTATTTTTTCTATTTGTTTAGATAAAGACTATTTAACAATTGTTTTACAAGCATCAGAGAAAGCATGAAGATTTTGAACATGAATGTTTCTGTTTCTAACGCTGAATTGTCGTCATTTCAACAATTTGTATGTGTTTTATTTGCATTAGATCAGTATGTATACGCTATATTTTACTTAGTCAGATTTTTAGATAAATAATAATTTTCAACTAATAATTTCTTTCGTCTTTTTTTATAAATGTTTTTATCTCATGTTTCGTGAGCATTGATCACCCATCTATTGTATTTTGTTTTATATTTGTATTTTTACCGATCTTTTCCTTATTGCATAAAAAACGTTATTTAGTATAATAAAATCTTATCTAGTTTGACCACTGTTTGATTATTGCTACCTTTCATTTTTTGTTTTTAAAAATAATTTGATCCATATTTTAGATAGAACAGAACGTCCTTTTCTCTCGCTGATTTAAAGATGACTCAAGTGAGAATAAAACATTATTTAAATTTCTTTTTTTTATTAGTTTTATCTATTTTTCAGGCCGAAGTAGAAGATACATTGAAACGTCTTCAGGAACACAAAGGTGTACTAGGAGTCCTGATTATTAATTGTGATGGTATTAATTGTTGATAGCTAAATGTTGAGGAGATGAACTAGCCTTTGTTTTGTTTATTTATAGGTATTCCAATTCGTTCAACTCTTGATTCATCTTCAACTCAACAGTATGCAGCATTAATTAAATCATTGTCAGACAAAGCAAGATCAACTATTCGAGATATTGATCCACAAAATGAACTTGTTTTTCTTCGAATAAGAACAAAGAAACATGAGATACTTATTGCGCCTGGTAAGTAACGATTCTGGATTTGTTCTCTTCAGTAGTCATTTGATTTTTCCTACATTTTTGACTTTTTATTAGTATTTCCGCCGTCATATTTCACCACAAAAAAAATGTTCTCTTTCTTTTGTCTTAGAAGAGAGTTGTCCGAGAGTCTAAAAAACCTTAGTTGTGCCAACAGACTGTAGCGTAGATGTGGGTAAAACGGTCTTGTATTGTAAAATTTTCCAAAACGAGACAAAACCAAACGGGTTTTTTCAATTATTTAACGAGACAGCTTAGAAAAACTTTGACAAAACGAGAAAAAATTTGTTCTTTCTCCGTACATCATTTGAAACTATCAACATCTCAAAAAATTGATTACAGAATTGCGTCTTTTTTTTGTATTTTTGACGCGACGACCGTTAAATAAATAGATGAAGATAGAATGTTGACAATTTTTTTACACGAGACGAAATAGCTTTTAAAACTTTGTTCAATACGAAATGAAAAGAGATCAAATTCTCTGAGATGAGACGACAAGAGATGACTGTAGAAAAAAACTTTTCACGATACGAAAGAAGACAAAACGTTCAAAAATTCCGTTTCGCCTATCTTTGGTGTAGCATATAAGTTTAGAAAAAGCATTTTTGCTTTCTTATTGATTGCTTTTCGTAAAATCTTTCTTTACCACTTTCTACCAAAATTTTAATCTCTTTCTGAGAAAAAAGAAACTTGGGATTTGTGTTCTTGAAAAATGTAAATGAATTTATTCTTAACTGACTATGATAAACGTAAGCTAATTTATGAACTCAATTAGTTATTCACAATTAAGCGTGCAATGCCGCGCTTATAGTGATTCTTAGAACAAAAATTGCCACTATAGTTTATTTGTTCTTTCCATGTTTGCTTGAAAGAACTTTGTGCCAATTTCTTCTAAATAGTGTACGTTTTGAAAATGTTATTATTCTATGTTTTAGAAAAAGAATATACAATGATTGTTTTACAGGCAACTGATGTAATTTAAAGAAGAAAAAAAACGAATTTTATTGTTTAATAACTGACTAAATTAGTAACATCTTCAAAAATTACTTTTGTTTTTATCTCTTATTTGATGTTGTCAGTATTGTAATGCGTTTTTCTATTCATTTTAAAATGATTTAGATATACATATATATGTTTATAGCTGTTTTTGCTTCTTATTTTATGGATAATACTGCGGGTAACCAATTCAATATCACATTTATGTACGTTTTTTTGAATGGTAATGGTGAATGGTAATTTCAAGAAAAATATTTTTGAGTTCTGTTAAAAGGTGTGCATAAGTAAAAGAACGTACTCTTTTTAGAATATGTCATATCAATAAATGGTTTATTTATTGATTGTATATTTATACTATACAGTTTTTTTGCTCTTGATTACTAGTTAGAAAAAGAGTTCATTTTCTCATGCCAATGACGAGATTTGTTCATAATAAATGTTTTTGATTTAATATTCACACTTTTTAACGTTAATTAGACTACCCTTTTTACTCTGACTTTCCATGAACATATCTGTTATGATAATTTTGTAAGAAAGATGTTTGAAGTGCATTTCAATTTGAAAGATTATGTAGCGTGTATTGATAACCGAACTGCGATTGAACATACATTTTTATTAGGATATTATGATAATAACTGGGGACTGTCATAGTACGTTATAAAGAGAAAAGACTATATTAAAGATACAATAGCGAAGAAGAATTTCGCTTTTTGTTAGGTGTATCGATGTAGCAATTCGTGTATAATAGCATGAAAGTCTCTTGTTGTATCCGAATGTTACATCAGTTGAATGATCTCTAATAGTAGTTTAGGATAAGATGATTGTTCTATTCCAATCGTTGCAGTACTTGTAACCACGATCTTTCTGAGCGTCAATTCATTATATTTTACGACACACAGATTTTAAAAATGTAGAAATTAATAGAGGAGCTAATTAAATCGCATTTTATTAAAACTATTTCGTTCGACGTTTCGACAATATATTTCCCATTATCAAGAACAATATGTGCCAATGGAGATATAAACAATTTTTTTTTAGTTTTTCTTGGAGTATTTTAGTAAATCTGAAAAACATTCATTTAATCGTTATGTAGATGAACTTCTGCCATGGTCAAATTTGCATCTGTAAAATGTCTCGGTTGTTTGTCTGTAAAATGTCTGTAAAATGGCCTCGGTTGTTTTTTAAATAACTTCTGACAGAAAAATAGTAGAAACCTGTGGTCTTCAGCAATCGAAAAGCGATAGTTTAAGCTATATTTTCACAAGCAAAAATCGTCTTTCAAAAACATTCCAAAGATCAGTTTTGAACAAGATCTTTGGAAAGCCAGCTCGGATCTCTAAAAATTTGATTTTGCTTGTTTCGGGCGCTACGGATCTTCTTCCCAAAGCCTTGTGACTGTCAGAAATGCATGAAAACATAGGTTGTTGACTATGCTGGATCTTGTGACAATATTTGTTTTTCAGAAAAGATTCAAAAATCTTATGAAAACGTCAATGTACGAATGAATATGCAGCAAAGTGTATCACACAAAGACAATCCTTGTACAGACAACAGACAGAGCCAAACAAATTTCACTTCTGCAGAAAAAACTGCAAAAGTAAACTTTCACGTTCTGTCATATATCATATACAACGATACAAGTTGTGCAATAATTTAACGGTCAGTATCACTCTTAACAACCGGCCTCTATTTATACAAGGATTTGTACTTCTTTTTTATTTAAAAAAGTAGCTTTGGCAAAAGGTCCGTGGTGCCCGAACCAAGCAAAATCAAACTTTTTCTTAGATCTTATTTTGTAGAGGACACACTTCGGACTATCTGTCTACGAAAAAGAGCTTGGCTTGATTAACTTCGGTAGTAATATAAAACCTTTCTTGCAGGTTTTTACAAGACAAATAAATCGTAAAACGATATTCGAAAGCAGAGTAAACAAGAAATGCTTTCTTCTGTGAACAAAAGACTGTGGTGAAAACAGAACGATAGATTACTGTGTTGGTTTCTAGAAATCCGAGCTGGTTTTCCAAAGATCTTGTTGATCTTAACTACAAATTTTTTTAACTTCAGAATAAATAGTTTGACGATCAAAGTACCGTGTTTTAAATGTATTGTTGGCTCAAATTTACTCAAATTTATTTGATATTTCGGAAAAAGGATTTCTAATTTTTAAGAACAAGTTTTATACAAAGAAAAGATATGCACGTAAGTCAAACTGGTAGAGCAGCATGGATTAGCGATTATATAGTTCATGACGTACTTCAAAGGTGCTGCGTTCAAACTTTGGCACCGACAAATCGTGTAATAATCTTGGACAAGTTAAATAATTTTACTTAAGACCGTGTAATCAACAATATATTTTCTCCAGTTTCCTGAAAGGCCAGTACGTGGTTGGTAAGTGTGTATCAGAGCTCCTTATGCACTGGACTGGGAATTTTTTGACTTTATGAACTCGAACTGGACTGGACTCAAACTTTCAAGACCATGAACTGGTCTGGACTCGAAAAAAATTTTGGATTCACCTGAATCGAGGAAAAACAGGTTGTTTTTATATTATGGAATGGAATGGACTACGTTTTTAGAGTCCATGGACTGAAAAAACTGTTTTTCATGGACTCGAACTGGACTGGACTAGAGTTTTTCAGTCTATAGACTGGACTCAGAACTTTGAGTCCATACGGAGCTCTGGTGTGTATAGAATGTTCAATTTATTCGTCGAAAGATTTCTCAGGGGTAATAATGACCACAGCTGTGGTTGAAAAATAACAAACCAGGTCTATCGAAGACTAGCACAATATAGAGCACTTAAATGTGCTTTTGATATGATCCTACAGCTTCTGGCAACTTGTGTCGCTCTTCACATTTATCCAATTTGCGAAACACCTTAGGCTGTCAGAATCCGCAGAAAATTGGCAGAAAGTTCGTTTAAACCCTTTCATAAATCGAATGCAGTTTCACGAAAGTGCAGTTGTCGTGGGGAAATCAGAGACGCTTGATTTTGCCAGAAATGTTTGTCTATACGATGAAGTTGTTTGCCAAAAGTTTTCAAATTGAATTTGAGCGGTTGATTTCCTATGTTATTGGTTTTCCAGAGCAACTAGCTACAAGCAGTTTTGGTTAATCTTTATAGACACTGCATCAGATCAGAAACTCTTCCAGCTATTCAAATCTCTTTTTAGATTTGCTCTAGCTACTATGATCGACGAGAAAAGTCGAAAAGTAAGATGGATAATCAGTTTTGGCTCACTGCAGGAGGTTTGACTCTTTTATTTTAGTCATGAACGAGAATGTCTCAATTTTATCCACTTTTCCTCCTACTATTTGCAAATCAACTATTTCTTTGCGTATTATACATAATATATAGACGGCCGCAAAGTATTTCTCAAGGGTAATAATCCCTACCGTTAATGACAAAATATCTGATAATATTTATTCTAAAACAGACGTTCGACAATACGATATGCATGATTTCTTGTATTGTTTTTTTGCGATGACATGTTAAAAACATTGATTAGAAATTTAGGTTACAATATTCGATTTGTAGATATTATTCTTCTTTCTTCTCTCGTCATATTTAAACGTTATACTGTGAAATTCATCTATTGGTAATCATGTTTTTTTCTATCTGTCATTTGTATGTGATGCATATCAATCATATTTTTCTATGACACTATCTTTGCCATTTTTATTTCAAATTCGCATGTAAGTCAGTTGTTATCTCTTAGTATCATTAAAGGTATATTATCATTTTGATCTGTGTGCCTCTATTCTTTCTATAAAACTTCTGATTAAAAATGAAAAATTTATTTCTCAAAATGTCAAATAAATTTGAACTAACAATACAGTTGAAATAAGGTACGTTGATCATCAAAAATATTCCAGAAATTTCTGTCATTAAATCATTTCAACTTACGTCCAAAACAGGCAATATTTCACTTTTATTTCTATTGTCGCAATTGTCAGGCTAGATGTAATTGTTGTTTACAATATATTACATTTTGAGTCTTGCCTGGAATGAATTACATAGATATTCTCCACCCATCCTCATCCACAAGCGAACAAGTGCATCCAGGTCTACGTGAGATCAAATTAGAACGCGATCCAAACTATTCTGGTTATGGGTTTCATCTTCAGTATAATAAAATTACTTATCTTGCGCGTGAAGTCGAAGAAAATAGTCCCGCTCAGCGTAGCGGTTTACGTACAAACGATCTTATTCGTAAAATAAATGGAGAAGTAACGGATAAAATGCCACATAGCAATTTTGTTAAAATCGTCAATGATAGTAATGAGATCACATTCACTGTTGAACAAAAGCCAGAATCTGCTATTCTTCCAGAAAAAAATGTGACAGCTACTACTACTACTGTTGTTACTACTACTACTGCTTCGGATGCTGGCAGAGGAGGAGAGCATCAGGATGCACAATCAGACTCGAGCAAAAATCCAAAGGAAAAATTGAAAAAGAAAATACATAAAATAACAGCACGATCATGAACACAGATGTGTAACTGTAAAACTCTTATTCTGCATGATAACGTATTTCTTGATGTGTTTGCTTTTATTATAGTTATAGAACTAATAGGTTTATTAAAGTTATTAATGATCTTATGTGTTTAACAAATAATACGTCATACTCTTCACAAACATAGATGATTCTAAGTCTTTTCTATCTATTTCTAACATGGATAAAAATATAAACGATCTCAACTCTCTTACACAACTGACCGCGTTTATATAAAAGGTTGAAAAAGAAGACATAATTCTACATATTCAAATAGTTATACATTTTCCTAGAAAATTTATCAAAATCCTCCGAGATGACTATAGAAAAAAACTTTTCACGATACGAAAGAAGACAAAACGTTCGAAAATTCCGTTTCGTCTATCTTTGGTGCAGCGTATAAGTTTAGAAAAAGCATTTTTGCTTTCTTATTGATTGCTTTTCGTAAAATCTTTCTTTACCACTTTCTACCAAAATTTTAATCTCTTTCTGAGAAAAAAGAAACTTGGGATTTGTGTTCTTGAAAAATGTAAAATGAACTTATTCTTAACTGACTATAAAAAATGTTGTTCTTTAATATGAGAAATTCTTTTCTCAAAATGTCAGATAAATTTCAACTAACAATAGAGTTGAAATAAGCTCCTTTGATCATCAAAACTATTGTAGAAATTTCTGTCATTAGATCATTTCAACTTACATCCGAAACAGACAATAATTCGCTTTTATTTCTATTGTCGCAATTGTCAGGCTAGATATAGTTGTTTTAAAATATATTCCATTATGAGTCTTGCATGGAATAAACTAAAAGATTTTGTTTCAGACGTAACATATATTGAGATAATTAAAATTTTATGAATGAAAATGTTGTAGAAGATGAAGAATAAATCAGAAAAACAATAATTGCTATTTTCCTCTTCACAGTTTTTAATTTGCTGATAATATGATTTCTCTTTGCTCTCTTCTGTTATATGTTTCCTCCTTTACTGATGAAGAGATGTATTCGATGCAGAGACGTATTTTTTAATAAGAAAAATCAATGAACTTTATTTGAGATTAGTTGTTACTTTTATACATGTGCCAACATAAAACAGGTACTAGGAATCGGTCGCTTCACTGTCTTCCTGTCCTATCTTAATAGATTTTCTTGAAATTATATCGATTCTAGAAAATATGATATAATTATTTTAGGACATGTTAACAAATGTTTATTATTGATGATACAGGAAAGTACAGTGCAAAAAACTATATTTCTCATTAAAATATGTTTCCCAGGTCTTATTTTCGTATAAATAATTTTAT
Organism: Didymodactylos carnosus; assembly: GCA_905250885.1. Taxonomy (NCBI): domain Eukaryota; kingdom Metazoa; phylum Rotifera; class Eurotatoria; order Philodinida; family Philodinidae; genus Didymodactylos; species Didymodactylos carnosus. The sequence continues at coordinate 5,712 of CAJNOQ010000310.1, read as the reverse complement.
TTGGAATTACTCATTTTCTTAAACGCGCGAATTCGTTTTAACTATTATAATAGTTGTTGAATTAATAATGAAAAGAAAAAAGATCTATTATCGTTAAAAGAATTTGAACGAAGAGAGAGGACAATGTTACAACTAAATATCATTAATTTCATTACCATTGTACATTTATCATCTTCTACTAAGAATTTTTTACAACTACAAATATGACATCAGTACGATCATCTCCTGATACTCGTCTAGAAAACACTACATTGAAAGAACAAATTAATATTGAACGTAAAGATTGGCCATCGAAACGAGAACAATATATAATTTGTCAAAAACTTGGTGAAGGTGCTACGGGTTCCGTACATGCAGCTGAATGTTTATCATGTTTAAATTCACGAAGAAAACGTGTGGCTATCAAACGTATACCCATCAAAGAAAGTATGTATATTGATATTGTACGTGAAATTCATATTATGGCTAATTGTTCTCAAGAGAATATTGTCAAATTTTATACATCATTCGTATATAAAACAGAACTCTGGATTGTTATGCAATTACTTGACGGTGGTTCAATTCGACAAATTATTGAAAAACGAATGAGCGAAAAACATGATTGGTATTTAGGTGTTCTAGAGGAAAAAGAGATAGCAACAATAATGCGTGAAATATTAAAAGGTTTAAATTATTTACATTCACAAAATTTAATACATCGAGATATTAAAGCTGGTAACATCATGTGTAAAGTAGATGGAAGTATACAAATTGTCGATTTTGGCGTTTCAGCTTTCATTACAACATCGTCAGCTACACAAAAACAAATTGCACATACCTTCGTTGGGACACCGTATTGGTATGTAAATAATGAATATTTAACTAAATATCATAAAATTTTTTATTCTAGGATGGCTCCTGAAATGTTTAGTTCAATTGGTTATGATAATAAGGTCGATATTTGGGCATTTGGTATTGTTGGTATCGAGTGTGCAACAGGTCATCCACCCTATCATAAGAAAAGTGCTCAAGAAGTATTTCGTGTCATTATTAATCAAACGAAAGGTCCTACGCTTGATTCAAACAGTGATCGAGAAAATCAATATTCAAAATATAGTCAAGAATTTCGAAATTTACTTAGTTTAACATTGGAGCCATTAGCAATTAAAAGACCATCGGCTACTGAATTATTAACTATGGATTTTTTTAAATTAGCTCAAGATAAAAAATATGTTAGTGAACATTTGGCACTAAAATTAACAATTGAGTGTATTGAACAACAAATTGATATTGATTTACAATACGATGAATTCAAAGGTACTTGCATTAAAAACAAAATTTTTCTCATCCTATATTAATGGATGTTAAATCAACACTTATTGACACAATTCTGACACTTATACGTTAATATTTGTAGATCGATCTCATGGTCTAAATCGCGATAAAATGATACCAGAAAATACTTTATTAGAAACGATTCGGAAGTTTTTTCGTCCTACACATCAACAAAAACATATTCGAGATGAAACAAAATCTATTGGAGGTAATGGCAATGATGGTTTCCGGGGGTTAAATTTGATCGAACCACCATTATCCATAAAATTGAAAATTAAAGAACCAGGTCGACAAGCATTTTCACTCATCACATTCCAATATCAACCAAAGGAAGATCATCCGATAATAGTGGCTCAAGAATTGGTGACTGAACAACACATTTATGGACACGATTATATACTTGTGGCAGCTAATATTGATAAAGTGTTGACGTATAGAGGGAAAACGAGATTTGCTCTACATAAATTAGATGGAAAAGGTAAATTTGATTCATTAAGATTGCTTCCAATGTATAAGGAGATAGTTTTGATTTGGTTATTCGGTAACACCTGTGAATGAATGTATTTTCTATTCAATTTTTTATCCGTTTCTTTTTTACTTTGAAAAATGAGAAATACAAAAAAATATCAATATGAAACTACAGTAGATTAGGATTTTCATTAATTTTTGACATATTGCTTTAGAGAAAGAAGCACCATCCTATGCCGAAGTGTCAATTGAAGAACCTGAGAAAGCGAACGACGACAAAAATGGCAGTTCGAAAAATGCATCAAATAGTGGTCTAAGATCAACAAGTTCATCGGAACAAGCGGGAATAAAAGAAGAGACTTGAGAACATCATAATTAGTGATTCAGTACTCGTATTTATGTACTGATGTTCGTTTTATAGTATTGTTATATATTTTTTGATGTGGTGTATGTGTATGTAATTGTAAATATAAATTTCAAATAATTATTAGTTTATATACCATCAGATGCAACTCTTTCATTTCAAAATATTTCTCTCCCGTATCGAGGATCATCTTTGTTGATGTATGTTATTAACCATCCGATAAAAGCTATCTATATCATATCATCACGAATAGTAATGCGACATCAATTATATAGGATTTCTAATAAACCAACAGTGAAATAAGTAATATTTTTTATAGAAAAATATTTTTCTATTTTTAGTCAACTACGTACTATTTTATAGTTAAACAAGGTAAATAAATGTTTTATGTAAATTTTCTATTTAAGCAAATATAATTAGTAATGTGAAAATCTCTCTCTGTCGATAAGATGACTAAACGGTATTGAATGATGGATGTGTTTATGTATGATAGAGAGAAAATAGGAGAAAAAAAGCAGAAGAAAAGAACGAAATTTACACTGAAGGAGAACAAAGTGCGAATTACTTGGTATTTATGTTGTTTACAGAACGAGATTGAAAAGAGAATGATTTTGAAAAAAGATATTTTTCCACTGTATGTACACAGTTCTAAAGTATACATCCTTCCTCATATTTACACATCGATACGTAGATAGTAAAATAACGATATTTGTGCAGATAATGACTATTATTGTGGATTTACAGTACAAAAAGTAAACTAATGACTTTATATCAGAAAATAAAAGTATCTAGATTAAAAGTGAATCATGTACAAACGATAATACATAAACAAATATCAGTTCGTCATACAAAACATCATATCACGTGACCTCTATAAATATATATATATATATCATAGTTTGATATTCTGACGTTGACAACAAACATCATAAACATTTAAGATTGAGATGGTTTGTCCGGGGTTACTGTGTTCCGTTCCAGTATTTTTATACAGGTATTCTATAATAATATTATGTTTCACGTCTCTACTATTATCTGCTTTTTGCTAATCATTCAATAATAGAAATAAATATATTTTGATCGAAGAGGCAATCATGCATAATAAAAAGTACATGTATGCAAGTACAATCACACCGTACAGAAAGATAGAGAACGATCGACAATTTAATGGTACTTTTAAATTGATCATACATATTAAGCGCGAGCTTATTCAATTGAAATCGTGTTTTTCAAAATGTAAGTGATCTATTCCTACTTGAATTTACAATAAAAAAATTAGGAAACAAATTATCTTGTGACTTTAATCTAAAAGAATCCATACTTCTATATATATAGCTCAGCAAAAACAGACAATTAAAGACAAGCTTATACTTGATGAATTCAACATTATCTGATCATTTGGATGTAGATACAGATGAATCTCTTCAATCATTTTCCCATGCCATTTATCCACCACAAGCGAGATATGTTCGATTGCAAAAAGTTCAAGATCATGACAGTTTCGGCGTTTATATCGAAGAAGATATATCTCATGGTTTATATGTTGTAACAGTTGAAAATAATTCCCCGGCATTCAATGCTCAAATTCAACCCGGGGATCGTATACTAGGCGTCAATGATCAACGAATTGCAAATGTCCAAAATCCAAAAGAGTTTATTGTGGAAAAAGCGATAAATGCCAGAAGCATTGACTTAGTTATATTACCATCGAACATATTGCATACAGTCTTATCAACCATGATGACTAACTATGTTGATAATCCAAATAGTCAATATTATGTTGAACAAACACCACCAACATCCTATGATTTTCTAATTGATCCAAAACATTTAAATTCTTACTTATATGCGAAAAAATATAGTCAAAACAGTTTACATAATAATTTGGAAAGGTAATTATTGAAATAACCGTTTGGTAACTATTAATTTTAGTTGCGTTTAGGTATATCAACTCTATATTGAAAAAAACTTCAGATGATGAAAATAAATCATATTACCTCGTTCAAAGTCGACTGAATAATAACCGCAAACCAGAAGTTATTTTTAGATCTGATCATCCACGATCTTCCTATTCACCAAATATTACAGACAGCGATTTTAGTGATATACGTTTAGCTGAATCGTCTAATCGACATATCCATTCAAAACATAGAACGAGACATAAGGATCGTGCACGACATTCTCATTCGAAAAAATATAAACACACTGAAAACGCTTCTCCCGTTGAACAACATCGCAATGATATGAATACGTCAGTAGTAAATGCTCCTTTACACGAAAAGAATGCCAATCCACGACAGACTTCCCGAAATAGTAGTAACACTAATAATCATCAAACTCAACAACCAAAAATAGATGTTGAACGAAGAATAACACAAAATCCAAATGTTCTACAACCAGCAACATATGACTCAGATCTAAAAGTATTTCCAAGAACAGACAAAAAACAAAATACAACACACAATCAATTACCGCCGTCGACACTGTTAAATGAGCATCAAGGAAATTTACAACAGAAATCAAATACAAATGCTACTAAATCAGCATCGTCACACGGTATAAAACGAACATCAACAGAATCCAAAACTAGACAACAACAAAAACAACGAAATTCAACGCGCAATCAGTCACCGCCACCAACACCAGTAAATGAACATCAAGGAAATTTACAACAGAAATCAAATACAAATGCTACTAAATCAGCATCGTCACACGGTATAAAACGAACATCAACAGAATCCAAAACTAGACAACAACAAAAACAACGAAATTCAACGCGCAATCAGTCACCGCCGCCAACACCAGTAAATGAACATCAAGGAAATTTACAACAGAAATCAAATACAGATGCTACTAAATCAGCATCCTCACACGGTATAAAACGAACATCAACAGAATCTGAAACTAGACAGCAACAAAAACAAAACAAAAAAAACCCGACTCATCAAGAACAATCATCTAATAGAGGTTTGCTCACGAAAAAGATTTCTAATCCAATTTAATTCTTACGTTTTATTTTAGAAAAACCCTCTAGTGTATCTCCCGCTGTAAGAAACTCGACGATTCTAACTGAACAGTCATCCCAACCACCACCACCATATACTCTCATTGCTCCGGCAACTGATTCACCAGAACCATCGAACTCTCTTACAGCAATTGCCGCTCGTCATGCTGCCGCTAAAGAGATAAATCAATCGTACGTTCCACCAGTAGATTCACCAGCTGTTCAAAAATCGGATGCTGCTACTGCTCAAGGTAATAGTAATAGAAATGCACAATCGACAACTGAAAATTCGAAAAATCTTCCATCATTACCTAACCCATCTTCATCCACAAGCGAACAAGTGCATCCAGGTCTACGTGAGATCAAATTAGAACGCGATCCAAACTATTCTGGTTATGGGTTTCATCTTCAGTATAATAAAATTACTTATCTTGTGCGTGAAGTCGAAGAAAATAGTCCCGCTCAGCGTAGCGGTTTACGTACAAACGATCTTATTCGTAAAATAAATGGAGAAGTAACGGATAAAATGCCACATAGCAATTTTGTTAAAATCGTCAATGAT